>JANHZU010006005.1:32659-42693 GCA_032468055.1 Acrochordus granulatus | reverse complement strand
GAACTTCATTTCAGCAACATTGATAGATAAAGAAGATATAAAATAATGTCATGGACTTTTTTTTTGGAGTCCATTGTGTAATTTAAATAAACATAATTGCAAATTTTGCATGTGGAAAAAGTAAGTGTAAATATATCCCTACATTTAATATTACCTAAAATTAGAATCAGATGTACCATATCAGGTACAAATGATTAGAACGTGGTTAAAGAAGATATGGGGGGAACCTATTTTATTAAAACTTCAGACATTTAGTTTGATTTGCTCTTTGTTTTGAAGGAGGTAGTATCACCATGCTTAGATTGAAGGAGCTCTCTGAGGCCTTCAGAATCTGGGAAGGGATTTAAAAAGATTGCCAAACAGTTGGACTGTTTAGGTCATCTACAAGTGGAAAAGTAACTGCCAACTTGTCCAGGATAAAAGAAGTCTCTAAGAACTCCAGAATTTCATCAAGACCTATAGGCTTCCTGCTATTGATGTCAATGTGCATGAATCTACCATTGGAAAGAAGTGATGTAAATTAGATCTACATGGGAGGTGTACCATAAAGAAACCTTTGCTGTCTAGAAACAATATCAGGGCAAGTCTAAAGTTTGCTCATGATGTAGGCAAAGCCCAGATCTTACAGAACAATGATGAGGTAGAATAGAGTTATTTGTCAATAGTTTGAGAAGACATGTTTGGTAAAAACCAAAGGCAACATTTCAGCAGAACTTGATACCAGCTGTAAAGCATGCTGCTGGAACTGTTATGGTTTGGGCCTGCTTTGCTGCATCATGTCATGCAACATGACAGTGATCTTCATATTCTGGTAAATCATAAAGAAATGGCTGAAAGAAAAGAGAAATGGAAGATTCTGGAATGGCCAAGTTAAAGCCTGGATCTAAATCCCATTAAATTGCTATGGGTGCTTTGAAATGTACTGTGTATGCAAGAAACTCTCAAACATCACAGAACTGAAGAAATTCTGCATAGAACAATGGAAAAATATTCTATTTAGTGTCAGAGACTGGTAGAGAGTTACAAGAAAAGCCTGCATGAAGTTGTTTCTGCCAAAGGAGGTAAAACCAATTAGAGCCAAGGGTATACTTATTTTTCCACAGAAGAAAATGGAATATCTGTTTTTGTTGAATAATGGAAAGTCAATTTTCATAGTTTTTATTCAACTATATTTATATACTGTTTGACAAAAGATAAAATACTGATATGCCCATATGTTGAAAAGAAAGAAAATACATGGGGTGTACATCCTTGTTCACATGACTATATATAAGCCTCCACTTAAAGGGATGTGGTCTTGAGATCTCGAGTATGAAGCCCACACTAATTTTTTTTTTAAAAATTACAAGACTCTCTAATATAAGAGCATATAGAAAAAGTGAAGGCGTACATGCATAGTTTCTACATTAAAACACTGTCAGCTAGACAAGAGTACCTTGAAATTGCTTTATCAGCTATTAGTGTAGCTGACACACCCATATTAGCTCTAGGTGGAAAGTAACAGTAAGTATACCATACCAGAGTGACATTGCCCAATTCATGCTACACCTTCTTTAGTACACAAAAAGGCTTCCTGGATTAGGGCATTGAACCTCTCGTATCACAGGCATGTATCACTCAAGTTCAGTAGCTTCCACAGAGAATTTTGAGATGATATGGTTTCCCGTAGAAGAGTTTCAGTGTGGTGCTAATGATTTAATGCAAATAATGCTCATATAATTGCACAAAACATACTCATCTTGCTATAAGGTGAGTAAATGCTTTGCAGAAGACACACAGAGACCTCAGAACGATGCATTTGGGAATAGAAGCTGCTCTCATTCCTGAGAATTTGCAGTAGAGCCTTCACAAAGCAAAATGTAATTTTCCAGTTGTCCTAGGAATTTTTTTTGTTTATTTAGAATGTTTAGATCATCAGTGTTTTACCTTCAAGCAAGGAAGGTTCCATCAAGGAAAATTTGCATCTCAAAAAAGTTCTCAGTAATTGTGGCTATCCAAATTGGTTCTTGTAAAAGCCACAAAAAGTTTTAACCTTTCCTTATCTGCTTCAAAAGAAGATCTTAAGCACACAGACTCAGCAGTGTGACCATTCCATATTATCAGAGAAACTCAGGAGGATTTTCAATAAACATAACATTCAATTCAAACCAATGTATACATTTAAAAATAAATTAGTATATCTTAAAGACAAGATTCCCAAGCACAAACAGACATGTCATTATGCCATTTAGTGTAATGAAATCTGTCTAGAATTTTACATTGGGGAGACAAAACAACTCTATATAAAATATTACAACAGCATAATTTTTCAGAAACGTCTGCAATTATTTACATCTTAAAAACCTGGACATTCAAATTCCAAATTCTTGATAAAAAATTAATTGGCTTTCAAGAGGAGTTACAGATAGCAAAAAATATAAAAATATTCTTCCATTAATAGAGAAGAGGGGGGAAACAAGATTTCAATTATCTCCTGTTTACAATTTGGCCTTAACATGTCTGCAAGAAAACAACCTTTCAACAGACCTTGAAGTGATGAAGCTGAAATCATAAGGCTGTCTTCTCTCAAAATGTTTACTGCTAACCTCTGTTTTAGGATGTTATGTGAGAACTTAGTTTATCCTCTTTCACTGTTTCCTGCCCCTTTTGAGAAATGTATATATTCCGAACTATTTTCCATTTTTATATGGGTTTGAGAAAGACTCTGGATAGGAGTTGAAACATTTCTCTATGACATCTAATAATAAAAGTCCAGTTGCCTTTTTAAGAAACTTTGCAAACAAAATTTATTTTGCTATATTTGAAGGTTGTCTTACAAAGAATGATTATGAGGAATATTCAGAATATATCCTAAAAAATATAATACTACATATGATCTGGTAGAACTATATAGAAACTGGGAAGAAAAGGCGTTTTAAAAATGTTCTGAAAAACTTGAAAAATAATTCTGAAAAAATTGGATGAGTTAGCTTAGATCTATACTATCATAGTGACTGGCATATAGATGTGGATCATCATCCCATCCACTGCTGCAACTCCTTATACATATCAAATTAACCCCAGATCATGCCATATAGTTGCTTGTTTCTGTTCTAAGAATGTATTCAGAATACTATAGTTATTTACAGCCAATTTGTTGTATTGATTAAAATATTGATATACTGAGGACTGAAAGGACCCAGATTCATATCCATCCTCAGGCAAAGGATGCTCACTGTAGCCCCGTCATTCTCATTCAGCCCAGTCTACCTCACAGGGCTGGTGAGAAGAAAAACTGACAGAAGGAATGCTTTGTATATTGCCCTGAGATCATGTGTGAAAAGCAGAACATAAATCATCAGTCATGAAAACCTGAAGAGTCAGCCATATAAATCTTTTTCCTTTCCTAGAATAATCTCCTGATAAACAAAATTGACTTGTATTATCTTATTCTAGTATTTTGATCAGTATTGTGTTCTTTTATTGTCTTGAAATTAATTTGAAATAATGTATTTTTAAAACTTGGATTATTTCCCATTGAAGAGTATAAAAGTGATGGAGAATTAGGTATCTGGTATCAGAAAACTGAAGACAGAGCTCCGGTGATTCTGAATTTATGTATGTTAGTCATGTATGATTCCTTCTTTGTTGTTATCCTTTGTATTCATTGTTGGTGAAAAGACGTAACATAAATTTTCTACCTCTGCCACAAATGTGTGGTTCCTTTCAGGGGCTGCTAAACACCTAACATTGTGTCTTGAATGATTAAATTAGATAATAATGTATCTTCTGGAATAAGGAAACAGTTGATGTCTGGGATTTTTTGTTAACTCCAGCAGGTGCTATTTTAATTTTCAGTGGGTGCTGTTTGTGAGATACCCAGTGGGATTAGCATTAAAGATATCTGAAGAATTACAGATTTCTTCACTTATGGTAGCCATCTGATCATATCCCTTGCAGTTTTGTTCCAGTGTATAGACAGCTCACTATTTCTCCAGTAGAAGAACTTGATACAACCTTTAAAGACTAGACAGTAGATAATATACTTCACTCTTAAAGGGGATCCCACAAAGAAAATGGTGTATTTTTTTTCAAAAATGAAAATTAAATTATTGGATCTGAGAGGCCGAGTATGGTTTTCGAGTATGAGTTGCCTATTTTGCTCTAGAAATCAAATGATCTGTTTAATTATGGTTCAGTTGTATTCATCTGAAGTAAATTATGTTTCTATGCAGCTAAATTGTAACATTATTTATTAAATACTGGAAGAGAAAGCAGTGTTGTGGTTAAATTCCTGCTTTACTTCCAACTCTGGCATCTTCAAACCTTTTGCCTCCATCCTAGTTTGGAATAAGACTCCTCCATTACAATAAAAATGGCAATCTATAGTAAATATTTGAAAATATAATGCATACAAGGCTGTTGCAATTCATTGCATCTTCTTGAGATTTTAAATGACATTGCCATTGTCTTTTCAAATTTATTACCACAATCATGAGTCATAAAATCTATTTAAGCAAACAGTAAATGAATACTTCTGGAACTTGCAAGGTACTTTGCTGTCTTTTGACAGTTTTTTTAAAAATATCTATTCTGATGCTCTCTATACAGATTTTTGCCCTTGCCAAGTTCAAATGATAAAGGCTATTTAGATCTTTGTGGATTCACTGACTAAGAATTAGCAAATAGGGAGTACAGTATATTGTAACTTAAAAATATGATTGCTGATTTCCTGATTGCTCAATCTTGGAAAGAGACATCTCATGACTGCTTTTTTCCCCCACCCTTCTGATTCTAAATTAATCTCATGATATTTCTAGAGATTAAGATGCTATTGGGAGGGCACTTAATTTTTTCAAGATTAACAACAGTATGTTGGAGGTAGCAGTAGCAAAGAAATGCTTAAATAAATTGCAAAGAAGCCCTCTAAAATAAATGTACTCTTAAGTTCTATATAAGTTCTAAAAGCCAAATCAGTAGAACTATTCTAATTCTAGATACTGTAACATAATGAGAGACTAAGTTACACTATACAAACTATACAGTTCTATCTGTGATAGATGCATGAGCACAATATTGAATAAACAAAAACCACATTCCTGTCAAGATTTCAAGGGGGTAAAATAAAATGTTAAGAGAAGCTGCGTTCTGAAAGTCCTTTTATCAACATATAATTGAAGTCAAATTGTCATTGATAAGTTTGGAAGTGTAGAAAATTAACACTTCTTTTCCCAACAGTCAATTATAATGTAACAATAAAAAATCTGAAGGATGGCTTGACCAAAGAAATTGCTTAGAATCTCATTGATCCACTTAGTGTGTAGAAATAAAAAAGAAAGGCCTCTTAAAGTATAAACTATATTACATTAAATTAATTTTCCCTGCATTTATCTTGCCCCAGATACTGATAAGAATTCTAGAATATCTCTCTAGTTTTTGTTTCATTTATCCAAAAATTGGGAGTAAACTTTAACTTACAAGCTGAGAAAGATTTCTCTGAAATACTGTGCCAAGTTAAACAAAACAATCTCAACTTGGATTTGGATCAGGAGGCTTGACATTCCAGCCTTCACTTGCCTATAGAGTTCACTGGGTGACTCTGGGCTACCTGTCAAACCAACTTAACTCTTAGTATTTTTCTGGGATAAAAGAGGGAGATACACCAATATATGAGACCTTGAGTTGTCAGACAAAAGTTAAGTACTGTATAGATGTAACAAATAAATAATAAGACATAGTAAGGCATAATGACCTCTGAAGATATCCAAATCAGATGAGAGTAGGAGGTCGCTGGAAAATTTTGCTCTTAGACTAACCTACTTCACAGAGTTGTTATTGGGAAAAAGAGACATTCATGTGCATTTGTGTGTTCTCAGGATGTCATGAAAAATACAGAGAATATTCTTGATGCACTTTTCTCTGTTTATTTGTATATAATGTTGGCTTAACCAATATGGACTCTGTTCTATTTCAGAATCCTCCACCTATTTTTTATTGAGAAATAAGAAAGGGCTAAAGTTACTGGCCAGCTTCCTTTCCTCCCTCCCTCCCTACCTGGTGGCAGTAATTTTTTTGGTTGGTAGAAGTCTTCCTCCTTCCTTCTGGCTCCCTACTCATCCCCAATAGATTCTGTCTCATGCTGTTCCCCACTTGGTCAGGAAATTTTTCAGCTCTTCCTACTCATGATCACTTCAAGAGTCATAAAGGTAAAGGTTTCTCCTTTCAGTCGTGTCTGTCACTAGGGAGTGGTGCTCATCTCCATTTTATAGCCGAAGAGCGTGTTCAAAGATGCTTCTGTGGTCATGGCATGACTATGTGCCAAGGTGCACAGAACACTTTACCTTCCCACTGAAAGTGGTACCTATTTATCTACTTGTATTTTTACATGCTTTTGAACTGCTTGGTTGGCAGGACTGGAGTGAATAACTGGAACTCATTCCATTATGTGACACCTGGGTTTCGAATTTGGGCTGTTGACCTTCTGGCTGACAAGCCCAGCATCTTAACCACTAGGCCGTTGCACCCTTATGCACATAGACATACCCTGGTCTATAATAGAACCTGTATCCAGCCCATCCTAAGTACACCAACCAACATTATTCAGTACTGTAAGAAAAATGTCTACAGTGGCTAGTGTCTAAATCATAGGTTGCCAGCTCTTATCTTCCTCCATCAAAGTATTCCTCTTTCTTCCCAGATATTTGTTTTTCAAGACATCACTTTCCCTTTGACAGCTCAGTACCCCCTCTTTCTCTCCTATGATAAAATCTTCCGATGGTCAACTTGACTTCTACCCTTAATAACCATAAAAGCCAGGTAGGTGACCTTGGGCCAGTCACTCACTCTCAGCCCAACTCACCTCACAGGGTGGTGGTTGTAGGGAAAATGGAGGAGGAAGGTGTGTTAAATATCTTTGCTACTTTGAGTTATTTATGAAACAATAAAGATGGAAGATGGATGGATAGAACAACGTTTGGTTGTTTGAACTATTTGTTTTTAGTTATTAAATTTATATACTGCCTATCTTGCTTCCAGCAACTTGGTTGGGTGACTTAAAATAAAATTATGGCAGATTCACAAATAGGAATGGCTCCTTGTGGGCTCTTGTAGGCAGGACATAAATCTAATGAATTAAGAATATCTCCTTCAAGTCTATCTTAACTTCAGATTATTTCATGAAATACCAATGTATTTTGCATGGCAGTAGTATGAAGATGGTTTTCCAAGCCTTCATTTGAGTTGTTTTTCATCTTTCCAGGCTACTGTAAAATTGTGACATGCAAGAATTTCTATATAGGTACTAAGCAGGCCAAACTCTCCTCTGCTTTTGAGCTTAGCATGAACAACCACATACTTCCCTGTACTGTGGCATACCAGTAATTAACATAAACCATGTTTTTTTCAAGGATTTTCTCAAAGTTTCAATAATACTTCAGATATAATTTACAGTTGCATTGTCTCCTTTCTTCTGTTTAATTCTCAGTATCCCCATTGACTGATGTTCCCTTCATCCACCATTATATTTTAATCATTTATATATTCTCTCTTTAATATGCATATGTGTTGCATAAGCTATATGGAAAGCCCTTAACAATGAAGATGACTAGGCAAGCCTAAATGAAAACTCAGAAGTGCCTGAGTGTATGCTGCAGACTTAATAAATACATAGTAACTACGTGACAGCAGCTGGGTAGCAGGCTTGATTGAATCAATTTGCATAAGAGTAGATTTACAATGATAAATGGTAAAGAATACAAATGAAAATGAGACTGGCATTTTCTTCTCTCTCTCTTTGCCCATTCACCCTCTCCTTTCTTTATAAGATTATTAGAGTTATAAAACTGACAATCTGGGGATGTGTTTTTCTTTTTATTTGGCCAATAAGTTGGGGCTTGGAATTGACACTTGGAGAATAGGTATCCGCAGGGAGATTAACAATAGCATATTTATGTTGGCATCATCACACAAATGCTATGAATTACAGACTTGTGCCAGACATCAGAACATCTTTATTAAGATTTTGTGTAATATTAATATATAAACTTGTCTGTATATTGGATTAAGACTAATGAAAGTTTTTTAAATTTTGTGCTATATTAAAATAAAATTTGCAAATTCCCTATTTCTTTATAGGGAATTTCCTTTATGTTTTGTTTTGTACTTAATGTTTTTAACTCTGTCGTATATTTTTAGAAGATTAATTATTTAAATTGTACACAGTGTTTCAATGCTGTTACCCCAAAGATTTATATAAAGATGTCTGCAACTATTGATTCTTTCAGAACTTTTACTTTCATTTTAGCTGCCTGAAATAATGTGATGTTGGCTCCCTCCTTGCTTTCCCTTAATTCTGTTTATGAATAAGAAAACACTCATCCATGACAACTGCTTTCTATATCTAGGAATCAGTGCACCCCAAAAGAAGGTGGACTGTAAGCTTTACTCTGTGCTATAGCTGGATCTTGGACTTTGATTTAAACATGCATCTTTTTAAGAGCTGTGTATCTTGCCTTTATTATTTTTATAAATAACAAGATGATGATAATACTCCTTACTACTTCTATTTTCCCCACAGCAACAACCCTGTTGGGCTGAGAAAAAATGACTGGCTCAATGCCACCCAGTTTGCTTTAGTTTTGTTTTCAAACTAAACTGGGAGTAGTCTCCAGGTTTCTAACTGCCCGTTGCCTTAGCCAATAGTCCAAAGTAAAGATTGGCTATCTATAGATTGTAGCATGGAATTGCTTAATGTACATTATCAGAATTACATTGAAAGAGGAAGGAGGATGTTTGTTAGGTATGATGATCGTTTTCCAAGTTTTCTACTAGATGATTTGAATTCACCCTTATTTGTAATTCAACTTAATGACTTTCCTTATTGCATTTAATTGTTAATTAGCTAAATTATTTTATATCCTGCATTTTGGTTCAGGAGATCAAAGTGATATATATAGCTCAAGGCAGCCAACAGCACTTTTGTAAGCTTAGGCTGAGAGAATGACTGGTCCAAAGTCACCCAGTGAGCTTCAGTGACTGGAGGTGAACTAGAACTTGGCTCTCCCCAATACATCAAATCAAGAAAGTTTTATAATTACTATTTTTGCTTGTGTATATTATAATCAGTTATTAGTTCCACTGATATAAATAAGTTAAAACATATTTTAAAAATTTACTAAAGAAAGATGCAGTCTAAAATATATCTGTAGTTCAGAGAGATACCCATGCTGTTAATTTTTTTAATTTTACTTATTACTTCTGTCTGATAGAAAACAATGTTAAGTACAGTTTAAAGTGTCATTGTTAAGTCAGCTGGAAGTAATAACTGACAGTAAGTAAGACTTGAGATAAGTAATGGATAGGTAATGATTAAGAGGGATGGCCTGTGAAATGGAAACAGCCAAGATATACTTAAATTGGAAGGGGCATGATTTCCTAATGTGCTAATGTGTTTCCCTCTTCCCTATTTTCAGAAGGTGCTGGTTCTCTGCCTTGGACAGGAGGTTCTGCACCAAAACCTGGCAAGCCTAAAGGGAAGAAAAGGTTTTCTTCGGTTCGGCAGAAGTTTGATGTAAGTTTCTCTGTGAGAATTGGAAACACACATCAGTTCCATTTTAGGATCCTCATTATCCCATCAGAACACCTAGCAGCATTTGTTACACTTTGCAGTTTTCTCCCTTTAGCATCACAGTGTAGGAATTGTGAAAATGCCTAGTTTAAAATGAAGTCAGAAACCAGAAAGAGTAATTCAGTACACCACTTCTAATTTGGGCAATGGCCATGTGGTATATGAAGAGTTGCGCTAGGTTGCAGGACAACCAAAACAATTTGCATATCTTTATTTCTAATATTTACGTAACTCACTGAAATAAGTCTTTTCAAGAAATGTGAAAGACCTTAACAAGGGTAGGAATGGTAAGAAAGGAAGATGGCATAAAAACTGAGACTTTGTTTTATGTCATGCAAATGCTCATTACAATATATACAGTGGTGCCTTACAGGACGAGTAACTCACAAGGCGAGAAACCCGCAGGACGAGCAAAAACTTTAATCAGAAA
>JANHZU010006005.1:14968-32559 GCA_032468055.1 Acrochordus granulatus | reverse complement strand
CTCCAGGCAGTCCCCCCCATCGCAGCAGCCGAGATGCTTCTGAAAGCACACACACACGCACGCACAAAATAAAAGCAGACATGCCCTCCCCCAAAATAAACAGAAATTGCCCCTCGTCACCTGGCCAACCCTGTGCCCCACTCTTCTCCCCTTAGTACGGAGGTGACCATCTGCAAACAGCCCTCGAAAGACCTCCAGAAAAGCGTTGTGGAGGAAAAGGGCAGTTTTGCTGTGGGAGTGGCGGCAGCTCTTCTGAGGCAGAACCTCTTTTCGCTATGTAAATAGCATTACACTGAGTAACAGGCTCCCAAGACTGCAGATCGATCCTTCAGGCAGTCCCCCCGCTCACGGCAGCCGAGACGCTTCTGAAAGCACACGCGTGCACAAAATAAAAGCAGACACACCCTCCCCCAAAATAAATAGAAATTGCCCCTTGTTGCCAGCCGCAGGCGCACACAAAATAAAAGCAGACACGTCCTCCCCCAAAATAAACAGAAATCGCTCCTCGTCGCCGGCCACCTCTGCGGCCCATCTCTTCTCCCCTCAGTATGGAGGCGACCATCTAAAAACAGCCCAAGAAAGACCGTTGCAGAGAGAAAGGGCAGTTTTGCTGCGGGAGCGGCGGCAGCGGATCCTCCCAGCCAGCAGAGGGCACCGGACAGCAGCCAACCTTCCAGCAGCCGAGGCCAGAAGCTGCCTGGAAGCATATCCGTAAGTGCTGGTTAGTTTGGAAGCAGATCGTTAAGTGCTGGTTAGTTTGGAAGCAGATCCTTAAGTGCTGGTTAGTTTGCTCTGTTTCTGCTTTATATCGTGTGTCAATCATTGTTACTTGTTTCAGATGTTAGGGACAATCATTTCTACCTCAAATTCTGTTGAAAATGATATTTTGGTGAATATTTTCGGGGCGTGGAATGGATTATCCGACTTTCCATTGTTTCCTATGGGAAACCTCGTTTCGTTATACGAGAATTTTGCGCTAAGAGTGTTCTTCCGGAACGGATTAATCTCGTCTTGTGAGGCACCACTGTATCAGTCTGACAAGTACTAACCACCATGGGAGAAACAAGGACTGACCCATGTGTGAAGAGGGGGAACAGCCTAGAATCATGACGCATGATCAAGCACAGGAGGGCCAACCCCCATGAGGACTGTTAGTTTATCTGCCAAGGTCAGGAGTTTAGGCAGGCAGAAGGAAACATTCTTGTAACCTTGAAACACCTATTAAAACTCTTGAATAGAGACAACTTTTGATTGGACCCATTCCTTTCAACCGTAACAAGAATTTCTCCTTCTGACCGCCTAAACTTCTGACCTTGGCAGATAAACTAACAGTCCTCATGGGGGTTGGCCCTCCTGTGCTTGATCATGCGTAATGACTCTAGGCTGCTTCCCCTCTTCACACATGGGTCAGTCCTTGTTACCCCCACATAAACATTTGCAAAGATTAAAGTGAATTCTCGCTAAATTTTTCTTAAAAAACATGTTGAGAGCTGGACAGTACTTTGGAGCAGGGAGTAACAGGAACATTCTTATTGCAAAGCTCCAGGTTTTTTCCATCATAGTTTATTTTGATTAGGCAATGAATATTGTCTTCCAGAATTTAGGGTAGAGTTAAATGAACTCCATTCTTTTTAGTTTTAAGTTAGGATACATACATAGCAAATAAGACATTGTATGGGTGGTACACTTTATAATTGGGGCTATTGAGGAATGCAGCAGGGGAAGCCTACTGTCTCTTAAGTGAGCAAGTAAGAAAAAAAATGGGTTTCTTGAGTCAAGCTTGACTTTTAGTGACTGCGTAGTACTTTGGGTAATGGCAAATAATATGATGTGGCTTACTGTTACCTTCTCAGATCAGCCAATATTGGTTGGATATTTTGTCATTGCTGAGGCTAACGGACGGGACAATAAGCATTTATCCTCCCCCTGTCCTCCTTTTTATGTTTGTTTGTTATATAGATCTAGAGAGGTTATTTAGTTAATTTGATCCACTTCAAAACTGCTTGTTGTCTAACAGATAATATCCTTGTGTAAATCAAAAGCATAGTAGGTATGCAGAACCTTTTACTTTGGTGAGAGTAATGCAAACCTACAGAATTCAAAGTAGAAATAACTCACAATTAACCCGAAGACTAAGCCTTTCTGTCTCTAATAAGGAGAACTTACGAAGATCAGTTGGCTAAATTTCTAAATGTAGACAACTTATCTCCCAGTGAGATAAAATAAGGAGAGAAAGTATGCCCAAAGCTTTCCTTTTGAATCTCCCCTTCGAACAGCAGCTAGTTGTAAAGAAGAAAGGAATCTAAATATATGCATATACACCCACCATCCTTGGTGAACTCTCGCAAGACAGGAGGAGGAATCAAACCTATAACGACTTGGTTGCAGTGAATAACTAGGGAGGATGTGGCAGCAGGGTTGGATTTGGCCTTATTTTGTATGCACTCAAGACAAGTTTCCTAGTTTTCTTTCCTCGGGCCTAATTGCCATCTTGAATTAGTCTACCCACCATTCCTTTGCTTCCCTTGCCTCTCTTGAATCAAATCTTATTTGCTGCATGACCTTGGGCTGTCTTGGCTGAGTGGGACAGAAGGAAGGAGGACTCACTATAAGGGGCATTTCCTCTGTTTTCTACCTCCTTCCAGACATAAAACCTCAGCATATCAGAGGGCTACATGAAGTGCATGTGTCAGGAAGTGTGTAGAAGAAACAGAATCCATAAACTGTATGCATTTGGTAAATATATTATTATGGTTAATTTCACACTCAGGCAGATGTTTTGACTGTATTTGGTATTTTTATCCAAGGACTTGGGATAGGCAGATGCTATTGTTTGATGGTGTTTCAAATAAAGCTCCCTTTTGTAATTGAATGATATTGATTTTGTTAATGCCGATGGGGTTCAAGAGGTTTTCCAGATGTTTTGGAATTGGACCCAAAGTGCCTATTACTACTGGTAATTTGCTTTCTTTTGCCACAGTTGTTCTGTTTGCAGATCTTTGTATTTTGTGATTTTCTCCAGTTCTTTCTCTTCTGTTCTGCGTTTCCAGGTACTGCAGTGTCTACTATCCAGACTTTTTTGTCTTTCTTATCAACTATTGCTAGGTCTAAAGTGATAAGTGGCAGGTGCTCAACTGCTTGAATTCTAAAGTTTCAGAGCACTTTAACTTCTTCATTTTCTATTCCTTTGTTTATTTTATGATTCTACCAGTTCTTGCTAGCAAGCAGATGGTATTTCTTGCAGATATTCCAGTGCACCATTGTTGCTATTTTGTCATACTGTTATTTTTAATCAATCTGTGTAATATTCTTGCAGCAGCTAATCAGGTGGTCCATTGTTTCTTCAGCTTCTTTGGAGAGGTGCCATTTGCTGTCTGTTGCTCTCTTCTTAATTCTGGCTTTACATTTGTTCTTAAAGATGGATTTGTGCAGCCAAAATTAATCTCTCTGTTTCTTTTTTAAACCTTCCTGCTCTGAATCATTGCCAGGTCTTGTTATCAACTTTGCCAGCTAGTTTATTTTTTAAGGTACGGGCCATGTAATACTTTACCTTCCATATCTTTTTTCTATTCATTTGGTCTTTCTTGTAGGCCAGTTTGGTTACTCTATTATGACTAATTTTTGACCAAAAGCCCCAAATATGGTAAATATACAGTATGCATTCTCTGTATTTAATTGTATAGAAATTATTGAGTGAGGAGTGGAAACGAATTGGCCACTCAAGTGGTATTTCATAGTGATTTAGATTTTTTCTTGCTATTTCCCTGGCTGATTTCTAGGCATTTAAATCATTGTCATATAGGGTATAAACTTCATCCTTAAAAAAAAGCTGAGTTCATCAGGAAACTGGATTTTTAATGTTCATTTTAGACTTTTTAGTGAAACAACAAAATAAAAACTGCCTAGTTCAGATTAGCCTCTTTAGGAGGCTGCTAAATAAATGAAAGGTAATGTAAAAACATTTTTCTTTACAATAAGCCGTAGTTATGTGATAATTGGTATGTACAAATGACATAATATTTTGACTCTAAATACTGCTGCCTAGATAGTGGAACGACATTGTTCTGTTTTTACAGCACCGGTTCCAGCCCCAGAATCCCTTATCTGGAGCTCAACAGTTTGTGGCCAAAGATCCCCAAGAAGATGATGATCTGAAGCTTTGTTCACACACAATGATCCTTCCTACTTGGGGCCAGCTGGAGGGAAGGATGATCGTAACTGCTTATGAGCATGGCCTGGATAATGTCACTGAAGAAGCAGTTACCGTTGTTGTCTATGCTGTTGAGGTGAGATTATACACAGGTTCTCTTCTGTAATGTAATAGAAAATTCAGATACCTTGTGTATGATGAAGAACGATATGAAGTTCCACATTGATTAGCTGTCTTTTTAGAAATAAGAGTGAAAACAACATCCATATTGGAAACAAACAAATCTATGAAAACTTATTTTGTCTGCTAGAGTGTAGAATATTAATTTGGAGAATTATTTTTCCACATGTGGCCAAGATAGAATACTTTCTTGTTGTAAGTATATATAGGCAGACTAAAATAGCGCTGTTTAAGGAACAAAATAAAACCAAGTATGGACTAACGTAAGTTTGAAAGTTGTCTGTTTTCTTGGGAAAATTTATTTTTGTTTTTTAAGAAAGTTTTTGTTTTATCACTTCATGCTTTATCTGAAGATCAACTGAGATTTATAATATAAGTAGACATCTTCTTGTCCATTACGGCTCCTTTGTCAACAACTTTGTACAACTCACAGTCTTATTGTGGGACAGTTGCCTTATGTGGCCATCCTCTCATATCTTATTGTTTCTTGTTGCAGGGATTAGTAATTCTGACTCTTATAATCTCTGGCAACATACCCCTTATTAAATTATTTGCTTTGCCAATGTAGGCTTGCCACAAATAATTAAAATCTGCAAAAAACACAGATTCAGGATTCAGACCAGTTTAATCCACAAATATTATTTGCATCATCTTCTATTAGCTTCTTGGATGCACAAGTTAGATTTTAGAGTCAACTTGAGTATCTTGTGTATAACTGGGCCTCATAGGTCCAAGAGATAACAGGATGGGAGTTCTGAAGTCCAATGAGAGCAAGCTGTCATCCAAGGAATAGGCTTTGCAGTCAAGGTATACATGAGGATAGGCAAGGGCTCCAGAAGCAACCATCATACTTCAGTGGCCAGAAGCAAGAGAGGAATCCAGGCATTGTCCTCTATGTTGCAGTCTTCACAATATAGGCATTGGATAGTATGCTTGGCAACACTGTATATTTTGGAGGTGTTTTGCAAACAATAAATAGATACTTCTTTCTCTGCAGAAGCATCTTAAGGATATCCTTACATCTGTAATATCAAGAAGAAAGGCTTACCGTGTGAGGGACAGTCACTTCAAATATGCCTTTGGGAGCAATGTCAATCCACAGCCGTATCTGAAGAATAGCATCATTGCTTACAATAACTTAAATGAGTGGTAAGGATTTGCTTAATATTAATGCAGCACAGGAGAGAATTTGAGAATATAAAACTTTAAAAGAAACATCTACATGTCCTAATATTCAAGAGTTTAAAAAATTGAGAGGCAAATTTATATTGCCTTAGTTCAAGAGCAATAAGATTTTATTGTCCAATCTAGACTTTACTTTTTTGCTGTTCAGTTGCTCAGTCATGTCCGACTCTTTGCAACTCCATGCCTCCCTGTCCTGCACTGCCTCCCAGAGTCTGCCCAAATCACGCCTATCATGTTTATGATGCTATCTAACCATCTCATCCTCTGCTGTTCCATTCTTCTTTAGCCTTCAATCATGGTCTTTTCCAGTGAGTCCTTTCTTCGCATTAGGTGGCTAAAGTATTTGTGCTTCAGTTTCAATGTCTATCCTTCCAGTAAACAGTCAGGGTTAATTTCCTGAAGATTGACTGGTTTGATCTCCTTGCAGTCCAAGAAACATTACCCCTAAGCTAGCAAATTTTGTGGGACCGTGCTTATTAGGAAACAAAAGGTCATGCAGGTGATATAAAAGCTGAATCATAGATTTAAGTTTAGTTCTACTGCAGTATTTTATATATTAAGCATTTTGGTTGCTCTTTGTTGTTGCATTTGTAAATTGTTTTTGTCACATGTCTGTGCTCTTGAACTAAGAATTATTGTACTTTACATATTATTGAATCATGCAATTAAGAAAAGTTATCCCTCTCAAGAGTTCAGTGTTATTTTTCCCATTTTTTATTTTTATATTGTTTATTTTAGATCGTTTGCCTTTGTGCATCGGTATACATAAATAATGGTTAGGATTGCTGGTTTTCACAGGCGGGTTCGACTCCGATATGGGAACCAAGGGAGTGAAGTAGCTGAGCAGTTAAGACACTGGGTTTGTTGGCTGGAAGGCGGCAGCTCAGCATTTTGAGTCCCAATACTTGCTCAGCTCCTGCCAACCTAGCAGTTGAAAAGCATATCAAAATGCAAATAGATAAATAAGTACTACCAATTTGGCGGAAAAGTAACAGCATTCTGTGCACCTTGGTGTTTAGTCATGCCAGCCACATGACCACGGAAGCATCTTTGGACATCGCTGGCTCTTCAGCTATGAAATGGAGATGAGCACTACCCCCTAGGGTCAGAACAACTGGCAGGAGAAACCTTTACCTTTATACATAAATATCTGCAACATGTATGATCTCTAATCTTCATAACTGTTATGATAATTTTATTATTTTTATTTGTAAGTTAGTTCTCAGGATTCTGTGGATCAAGATAGACCTCAAATTATTTTCATAAATAAATATTTTCATCTTGTGTGCTTTTCACTTTATATTTTGTTGAAAAATGCTACTACTGAATGTCACCCCAGAATTTTATTTTTTATTCAAATGTAGCCTAATGCTATGCAACATTATTCAGACTAGAACGTGGCCTTCAAGTGATCTATTGAGGGTGCTTCAGGACAAAATCTGAGCTAGCATTGGAAAGAAGAATAAAAGTGGACTCTTCCTTTTTTCATAATAGGATGCCAAATCCACTTGTCCCCGATTTCTTCTTTTTCGTAGCCCTCCTACCTGCTTGGCTCCCCCCCCTGGTCAAAGTCTTGCTTTCCATTTGCCACCTGATGATGCAGAGCAGCAAGCAGCCCTCCTTCTGGCTTGTTCTGGGGACACCTCACCAGCAACTCTGCCCCCAGTGAATATGTACGATCTCTTTGAGGCACTGCAGGTAACTTTCTTATGTTACTTATTTTAAGTTCAGTTGCTGTTCTGATGTAGATGTAGATGTTTTTTGACAACTTACCACAAATAATGAGGGATATTACCCCAGAAGAAAGTAAACAGCTTGCTTTCCATTCGTTTTTAAATATGTGGCCGCATCTTCTAAATTCATGGTGTCTTACAACGTAACATACAGTGAATAACCATAATCTCAGTAATAACATTAGTAAACCAAATTTACAAAATAGTAATAATTAATAAACAATATTCTATACACTGTCTCTCCCTCTAACATCGCTTACCAATTAGATTGTCACTCCCCTGCAGTCCCAGATGCTTATTTGTTGCTCTAAATAACATCCCTCTTGTTTCTCTGAGCACTTAACAGATGTCTCACTCTGATCAGGCGAGCCTGAAAATGCAACTGAGAGAGGCTCTTTGATTTGCTGTGAAATTCTTCTGTATTAATAGCAATTCCAACTAGATGTTCAAAATGCTCTTCTTTTTCGTTCTCCCCCCCAGCTGTTTCCTTCAAGGTTAAACACACCTATGAACATATTCCAATTTGTGAATGTGGACATTTAAGATTATAATTGCTGGCCAGTAAGATTTTTTTCTTGTGGTACTTGCAGATCCACCGGGAAGTGGTCCCTGCCCACACTGTCTATGCTCTCAACATTGAAAGGGTCATCCTGAAACTCTGGCATCCAAACCATGAGGAGCTCCAACAAGACCAAATCCATCGGCAGAGGTTGGCTGCAAAGGAGGGCCTCCTAATGTGCTAAGACTGTTTCCAGTACTGACTATGGGTGGGACTGATAAGTATTCCAGTTGGCATTTTGACTTTGGAATCTCAATATTTGCTTTATTTTATAAGCATTTCCAGGTGGGAGTGTGACCATGTTTCCCATGGAAATGTGACTCAAACTGAAAAGCATACAGTGTAAAACAAGGCCCTAATGCTTAGGGGATTGACTGTTTTGTTGACCATTTTCAGTGAAACCAAACAGCATTCATTCTGAAAACCTTGGTATTCCACTGGAAAATGGATGTTGCAGCAGAAATCCATTTTTGTTTTCATTCTGCCTTTAATGTATAAGATGATGCTCAGTCACTTATACAAAGATGGAATTTGTATAGTCACCAGATATGTAGGCCATTTGAACTACTGTTTTGGGCTGCTTTTACAAATATATACAGTGTAAATATAGTACACAAAGCTTTGTTTTATTGGCATTTCTTTTGTATAATGTGGGTTTATCACATGTGGGAGAAGTCCTGATTCATTAAAATAAACTTCATTGCAAGATGATTTTCATTTACAACTTTTTTCTTTCTAAAAAATAATGTTTAAGTCTGTGAAAAGATCCTAAAATATCTAATTACTCTGATTATATATTAAATATATTTTGCCTCTTTGAAAGTTTAAAACAACTAACTTGTTTGTTTAATAATATCTGGAACAGAATTCATAAATATTAAAACTAAATCTCCTTTATCCTACACAATGTTTGACAGCAGAAATAGAGAATTTTTTATTTGTGATTGAACACAAAGATTGAGACGGGCGGGTCAAACAGAACGGTGAAAAATTCCTTAACCACAAATGATAGCATCACAAAACTCAGAACTAGTTGGGATTGTACCATAGGAAACATGTTTTTTTTGTTCTGCAGTTCTTTCTGTTCTAGAGGATGCCTGAATCTCCAGTGCAAAGGAAAATTTCGACTAGAAAGCAAATAATGAAAAATGAATAATATTCAATAATATTAACAGCAGTGAAGTTTGCTGCTGGAGAACTTCCAGTCTAAATCTGTTGATCACTTTCTTTAGTGAAAGTGAGGAGAGGTTTTTTATGCAAAGGAGGAATTCTGACAAACAGTACACAGTATAGATTTGAACATGTTCTGTGTTAAAGGGACTTAGAAGTAATACAAGGAAGGTGATTTGTCCATTTTAAAGGAAGACAGTATAAAGCTATCTAAGAAATGGACCTATTGCTGGTTCCTTCCTGCCAGCATGGATTCTTCATTACTCAGATGCTAAAAAGAACCCCAGGGACAGAGAGTTCATCAAACTCAGTTTAATCAGCCACCCAGACTGCTCATAAAATACATTGTTCAGCCCTGTGGTAAACAAGTTCATTTCCAAACAATTGTCCTTGATATCACTGGAAATATGTCCTGAGGCCTTAAGGGCCAATTCTGTTTATATTTGTTTAGAAATACAGTTCCATCTTGCTCAGTGTATCTTAATCCAAAGTGTACTTTTACAATTGCAGAAGGATTTGAAGTGGGCAGTTGGTATCTTTCATTAGTCCATTTGCACTGATAGAATCCATGGCTAACAAAATGAGTTATAAATGTGGAATATCCAGTTCAAATCCCCACCTTAGTTATTAAATATTGCAGTTACCCTTGGTCTTCTGGAGATAAATAATGATCAACTTTTAAGTCATTACAAGCATGGGGGAATGAGCTGTCAAAGACATCAAAATGGCAGGCACAAACCCAAGTAACAAGGGAAAGCACTTTGAATTTCCACTCAGGAATGTCATTTTGAGATGGTTGACCAATCCCTACCCTCAGATTATAAGAGTGGATGCCATATTAGCACTAAAAACAAACTTTTTTATCTTCTGGATATCTTGGGCTATTGTGCTCTTCATAATCTGATCATTTCTGGGCTGCTGGGATGATGGAGGATCCTGGTCCAACAGGCTTACTAAAGGTCTTATAGAGGAAAGTACAGGACTACTTGGAAGTGACTTGCCACTTGCAGAAAGAGTATAGCCACTGCAGAGATAGCTGGGCCTGGAATAAAATAAAGTTTGGAACTTTCTAAAATTGATCACTTGATGACTGCATCTGAGAAGTGATGTAAATACAGTCAAGGCATAGGTGGTAGCCACTTTGAGGACTGAACTGTATTTCTACACAGAAGCAGTTGCGCTAAATCTTTTTGCTTGCCACCATCAATAAATAGTATATCCACAAACTTTGGTCAAAAAAGTCAGGATGGTGGGAATATGCAATCAAAGCTCCATTTTTAAAATGTGTGTACAACACAGTATCTCATCTTTTTAAACAATGCCCTGCAGATCCCCTGAAGCTAATAGTCACACATCTCCAACAATATCCTTTTGCAGTACTTTTCACGGCTGACTGTCACTTGGCCAGCAGAAGGACAGAACCAGTTGGAAGCTGAAACTTTACAGTTTGGTCTCTATTCCTTGGGAAAACTGAGCATGGAGATTCATCTTTCAACCTGGAAACATCCCTGTTCTTCAAATCCTAAAACCCGACATCTTAATAGATAACCTATCTATGACACGGTTCATATAGAGGTGTTGCTTCTCCAGCTCCACTGGAGCAGATACCGCATTGCCCCGACTGGTTCTGCTAGCGCCAAAACTTCACTGTCAGAAATACGCATCCGGGATGTCCACGGCTGCGATCACCATTCGCTTCTCGGGGCCGATTCCATTTATTGTGCTCCGACGATCGAAGAAAACAGTTTCGCTCCTAACTGGGCAAAGAGGTGGGGCGAGCCCCGCGCGCTGATCTGGAGCGAGCGGCAGCCGACTGGGGAACACGGGGAGCGGGACGCCCCCTCCCCTCCGCCTCCCGGCCCCGCCGGCGGACTGCGATTGGCCGGGGGGCCTGGCTGGGCTTCAAGGCAGCCGCGTTATAGCCCCGCCGAGGGAGGCCGGCGGCGAGCCCCTCAGCCTCTCCCGCAGCGCCCGGTTGCCTTCAGGGACGCTGTAGCCGCGCGTCAAGATGTGCAAAGGGTTAGCAGCCTTGCCCCACACGTGCCTGGAGAGGTGAGCGAGCAGCTTTACGTCCGCCCGAGAGGGAGGCATTGGTGGGGGACGGAGGGAAGGGAGCCGCTGCGGGCTGGGCGGAACTGAAGCGTCGCCCACCTCCGCGCAGACGGGACGCCCGCTTCAAGGGCGGCTGCGGGGTCCCGCTCCCGCTGGGCTCTGGGGAAGCAAGCGGGTGGCCCGGCCCATCTGGCGGTTTTCCTGACCGGGCACGGGGCCGGCAGGTCAAATTACATTTGGACGCCTAACCCTAAGGAGATAGGGACGTTACGACATAGTTAAAGACTGAGGAGCAGAATTCACTCAAAGTATTGTTAAATGTACTGCCGGTGGGGTATGATGTACTGCAGAAAATGGATTGGTGGTTTGAAATTCCCACCCAAACCAACATAATTAAAAGGTTTTTTTCTTCAGGGAAAATTGAAAAAGGCTTTCAAAAGGGACAACTGTGAACAAGGGAAAGATTGATTCCACTTCTAGCCGTTATGCACTTTAAAACGCTTTCTTTCTTTCTTTCTTTCTTTCTTTCTTTCTTTCTTTCTTTCTTTCTTTCTTTCTTTCTTTCTTTCTTTCTTTCTTCTCTCTCACACACACATACACACATCATTTTACAAGAAGGTGATGACAGGCACAGTCTTACATGGACTCTTCTTGTCACATTTTGTTTAGCTTTTTCTTATTCTTTTGACTACTTTCCTCCTACCTTCATGCTGAAACCCAAGATATAAATAGAAAGCTAATGAGATAAATGACCATTAAATCATTATTATCATACCATTATTCAAAAAGTTTTTCAGGGATTGTAAGACACCATTCTTCTTAAATTCCCATTCCTTGAATACAAGGGAAAAACAAGATACCTTTTGAGTTTTAATTCATTCATTCAACCACAACCACTCATTTACTCATTCATGTAAATGGTCTGTAAATTCTGTAAAGAAATATAAAATTAAATTTAAATGTTAAATACAAGTGAGGACTTCATCATCAAGAACAGATAATTCTCATTTGCTAACTAACAATAAAACAGCAGAATTCTATCATGATACTGGGACAGATTTATTTGTTTATTTGGAGGAATATTCCAGCAAATATTCTTGTGATCTAAATTATATAATCCAGAGCCCGGTATATCATGTCAGGAAGCGTCAAAGACTGCTGTTTATTATTTTACTAATTCTAACATTCAGACTTTGTTTTGTATCAATGCAGTTATGTCATTCTTTAACACATTTTACTAAAACAAAGAAAAGCAGGTTTAAATGCAGTCACTTTGTATTTCTAGTGACTAGACGAAGGAAAAGAAATTGGTGGCTTAAATAAATACTGTGATAAAATAAATACTGTGATAAAATATTGGAATAAAATTAAGAAGAGCAGGATCTCAAATGAAGAGCCTGAGTTTGTGATGAAGAAACATGAGTTTCAAAAACTTTTCATCAGCACTTGTAATTAATCTTAAAAGCAACCCAGAAGTGGAACAAAGACTTAAGAGTTGTCACTAATTTATCACAATGGCCCCAACATCATGCAAGAATAAAGAAGCTTGATATAACTTGAATAACTTTGCTTTAAGATGATTAGAATCTATGGATTCTGGATTTTCTGCCTGTATGTAGAAAACCTTTTCTATGATTTACTTTCTATGAGCTACTTTGATTCAGACAGATTTTTTTTTTAAAAATACCATGTGAAGAAGAGTTTGTTCTTTTAGCCATTCAAATTATTTTTGTTATTCCATCTAGGGTTCTTCAAAGTACATCTGGAAAACAAGAAGGTTCAAAATATACATGTCACATCTCACTGATTAAGAGTAGCTTTTTATTTCTGAGTGTGTTTGTGTGACTGTCTATTTTTGCAGACATTATTTTTCTGAGTTATGGCATGGATTATGATATAAAGTGAGATTCCATTGATTGTTAGTGGAAAAGCCAAGTCATTTAATAATTCTTTTATATTTTTGACAGTTGTTTTATTTTATTTATCTTTTAGTGTTTGATTAATATCTGAAGACATATTTTGTTACATGTTTGGCATCATCAGAGCTATGCTGATTTGCAATGAAATGTTTGCCCTATGTACATGACTGCTCCAAACAAAAAAATAGAGTATGCAATGTTCTTATCCTTTATGCATATATGTCATAATCCTTTATTACTTAGACTGGACCTGCATTAAGATTTGGCTCTGACGCTGGTGATCACATATGGATAGGTTTCTTAAAAACAGTTTGAGGGTAGAAATTATAATAGAATTAATGGCTTCTTTGTTAACATTTACCTGTGCATTATTTTTAGTAAGCACTGATACCACTGGGATAGGGGTATGAAATCTAACTCTCCCTTCCATATGCTTTTGGCAGGGGACAACTATTTAAAAATGTTAAACTTTTATCTGTTATTGCTCATAGTTTCTCAAGTGAGAATTAGGTCTAACTGAGAGACCTAACTGAGAGCCAATTAGGTCTAGTCGATAAGGTAACAGACTAGCAATCAGGAGGTTATAAATTCTAATCCTGCTTTAGCCATGAAAGCCAGCTGGATGACCTGGGGCCAGTCACTGTCTCTCAGCCCAGCTTACATCACAGGGTTGCTGTTGTGTGGAAAATAGGAGGAGGGTGTGTTACATATGTTCACCATCTTGAGTTGTTTGTTAAAAATAATAAAGGGGGATTAAAATAAATAAACTGGAGCCTAGTTTTCACATTGCCAAAATTTATAATGAAGTATATAATGATTTTTGCAATGTAGTTGATGAAGTTCTCCAGTATATTTACTCTTACAAAATAACACTATCATGGCTAGATGTATTAGCAGCTGTTTAAGCAACCTACTCAACATTTATTCATTAATTGGTCTATATCAACCTGAAGAGACTTAAATGGAAGGACTTAGACATAGGATGAAACTGGAGAGAGAGAGAGAACATGAACATTTTTAATCTTTTTGCAGAGGACGCAAAACTAAGAGGCATAACAAAATCCTACAGAAGATAGAATGAAGATTTAAAAGCATCCTGATAGGTTGAAAACGACTAGTTATAGGGCACAGAATGGCCCCCCTAACCTATTCCATATACCTCCATCCATCCCCATTTTCTCAATATCACCCATCTCAGGATTTTATCTTAATGTACCTAATATTATCTCTGATGTGTATGGATAATAGTTTATACTTCTTTATCCATAAGGAATAGATAGAAAATGAACACCTAGTGTAAAAAGGTGTTATTTTAACCTTTTCTAATTTTCAAAAGTAGATATTTCTTGGCTGTTATCTTTAGATCCTCCTGTTGAGATATGAGTTGGTACTATCAAAATATCCAACCAAATGAGGCATTTTTTTGAATCTGTAAAAATCTAGAATATTCAAACTTAAATTTTCTCATTGTATTTGGTTCTTTTTTGATATAGTTTACAAGACATGGGTATTCTTTCTATTATTGAGGTAGGGAGTGCAGTTGAATATACTCTGTGCAGTTTTAATGAGAGTGTCCTTACTCAAGAGACCCCTCGGTCAACAGGGAGCATGGGGACTTCGCCACCCTTTGGCCTATGAAGAAAGCTCTTCCTGGGACTAATGAATAGATTGCTTGGAATGGCTGATTATGGAAGTGGCCTTAGAATCTGCTGACATCCTCCACAGAAAAGGAAGAGAAAAGGATCTGAAGAGCAATTAACATTGTGAAAACTCTGAGGTTTCCTGTCTATGGAAATAGAAATTAAAGCAACTTTAATTTAACTTAACTGATTATTAATGATATTAAGAAACATTCAAGGGCTCCATTGCCCATTTCATCCTTTGATGATCTACCTTTAAAATGTCTGAGGAAGAAAAACAGAAGTTGCCTCTTGATTCATATGTATTGGGTGTGCGATTCCTTACATTTAAATTCACTCGGTACTTTACAATAACTAAGCTTTAATATCAAAAGCAACAGGAAATATAAGGGGTAAACTAACAGAACGCTTCAGAATTTCTTTGAAAGAGTTCTAACAACTAAACTAGCATGTAAATAAATTCTGCAAGGCCAGAGAGCAAATTCCCCTGAGTCTGAAAACTGAGTAGCAAAGCTTTGTGTTCAGCTGCTGCTAACTTGCCAGAAGGTTCTAAGGAGCTTCCTTGTTCAGAGATGCTGTGCTTCCTTTTAGCAGTACAGCTGTCACTTCTGCCAGCACTCGGATGCAAAATAACGAGAGGGTGTGAATGAGGATAAGGCTCAAAATGAAATAAAGAGCTCAGCCAAGGCAGTTTACAGGAATAATTTTTGTGCTTGTTTTTACTTTAAACTTCTTCTGCTCCCTATTATAGGTAGTACAGGACATGAAGGGAACATGACATGGCATATGAAAACAGAGGAGATACCTGGCAGACCTAAGATTTATAAGGGCTTTTTAAAGACAATTTATAAAGATTAGTATTGTTAAATCCCTCTGCCTTATTCACATTATATTATGGAGTCCAGATTCTAGATATCTGGCACAAGTCACAATAACATCAGATGTGATCTATTATCATCATGCAAATAACATGAATTATATCGTTTGCATCTTTTGTACAATGATATACCCTCCCTTATCCCCATATGGTATTTGTGTCCATGGTTATAACCTTCCTCCTTATTCCCATCATGTCTTCCATAAATGTTGTTTCCCGAGATGATTCATCATGTAGAAAAAGAGTTGATAGCTGCAGTTATCTATCTGGAAATACTCTGAAACTGGTTTCCTGCACTGAGTTAAGGCTATAATGTGAGTTGTTTTTTTTTTGCTTAGTGTGTCATTTGAATGCAGGGGTTGTAATTCCAAATGGCAATCCAGATTTTAGGATTTAGGATCTTGCATGAACCCAAGAAATTATGGCCTAGTTCACAAACCATGAATAAGCACATCATAACTTCGTGCAGTCTATGAACTCATCCAGATAAATGCATTTCGTTTCATGTGTAGCCAAAGATATCTAATAGCTTTGTCCTGGTCACCCATAGGCTTTATTAACATGCTTAATTGGATCATTAGTACTGCTGATACATGAGTGTGAATAAGTAGAGCTGATTGTTGTGGGGAAAATAAGAGGAGGAAGGAATATTACGTGTGTTTGCTGCCTTGAGTTACTTATAAAGTTGAAAGGTGGGATAAAAACATCTAGTAATAAATAAGTCACGCAGACACCAGAATCAAGTCAGAGGAAGTGATAGAGAAGGCTCACCTCAAACTCTTCTAGGGCTGTTTTGATCTAAATAATCTCATTTGGTTAGCCATATTTAACCCTCTTTTTTTTCTGTTGCTAGTAGAAAAGCAAAATCTTAGCGGATCACCCATTCCAAGAGACTCCTGTGGGAACCCTGTTTCTTTGTTTTATATTTTCATGTCCTGTCCATTCTCCCCAAAGCCTCATAAAATGGAAAGAAAAAGTGGAGTGCATAAGCCTTGCCCAGTTCTGTCTCTGATGGTACCAGTCCTGCTCAGGCCCTGCAGGACTTCGATAAATTTGTTTCCCAATTTTTTTTAACTAGTCAAAAGTGACTGTTTTCAAAGATAGTCTGTCCCCATTTGACCAGGCCATCTGCGATCATATGCTGCATACTGGGTCACTTTTTTCTCCAGGATAGTTGCATGTGACCTATGTAGTTAGTCATTCAGTCATTCACTCAGGAGTCAGCAACCCATGGCTTGCAGACATGGTTGAAGTGTAACTCTTAGAAGTTATCTGGTTTGCGTGTTTTGGACTTAGACCAGTTACTGTGATTTATTCGATTAAGGAAAGCACGATCAGGCACAATGTGTGAAGCCAGCCCAAGCTTCACAAACAGAGAAATTATCGTGGGAGGCCTGAGTTTGATTCCTGATTCCTTTTTGTTCTCATGTTAGTCTCGTGCATTAATTGCTTTGCCTCAGCCTACTTCATGTGTTGCGATGGGAGTCAGCAGGGAGTAACCTGGGCTAGATCAAATCGAGGGCCTGCCTGGCTCATGGTATTGTTCCCATATGCCAGCCAGATTCCATCAGAAAACTCACACCCAGAACACAAGCCTAAGACAATGTTTCTGCCTGTGGATGCCAACAAGTTGCAACAAAAATACTCCCTCCCCGGTTACATTTACCCTGGCCACAAGAACAGGAAGGCAGGTTAAGTTACCCTGAAGCTCCGTCTATTAGGGAAGTAATTTAGTGGGACCAAGAAAAAGGGTCTTCTCTGTGGTGGCTTCATCATACCCCCCGGGATAAGATTGGCTTTCACCTTGATACTTCTCTAGAAGCCCTGAAGATGTATGTGTTCTGTCAGTGGACCCGGGGAGCCCAGGTTGACATGGAGCCGATCAAATGGCTGATGTGATTGTGTTTGTTGCTTCTGTGGGGTGGTTAATGTTATGAGCTTGGGCAGCCAGATAAATTAGTTTTATAAACAAACAAACAAACTAGAACCAGCATATAGCCATAATAGCAAATACCTGATTTCTATCCCCTTTTAAAATTAGCCCCCTTTTAAATTATCAGAGCCTCTTGTGGTGGAGAATGATTTCATAAGTAATCCTCAACCTTCTGCTGTTGATTCTAAATGAG
>JANHZU010006004.1:64642-75410 GCA_032468055.1 Acrochordus granulatus | reverse complement strand
GGAGAGCTCCGTTGGGAGGCTTCCCACGTGAGCTGATCGCGCGGTGCTCACTGCGATCAGGAACGTAGGCAGAACGCACGCACACTGCCGCCCGTATAGAAATGGAGTACACTGCGCAAGAGGAGAGTCAGCAGATTGCTGCGTTAGCAGAACTCTCGCACAGGGCTGCTGTCTGCAACAATGGAGTAAAGCATGGGGTAAGAGTCGGCAGAACTCTCACGCAGAGTTGCCTGATACAGAGTGCGCTTACTGATGATGCGCAAGGTTTGACACGAAGTTTCCTCATCTCATGAGTCGTGGCTCGTCTAGCGGAATATTTTTTGCTCGTCTTGTGAGTTTCTTGTCTTGTGAGGTCCCACTGTATTCTTTTCTGTTAAAAATGAACTGGCCTAAATATAAATCTGTTTTAACAGTTCTGAAGTCAATAGTGGAGAAGCTCTTGTCAAGAGATGGACATGATCCGTAAAGTAAAGTTACAAAAAAAAAAAAGAATATTTAATATCCCCTGGCAACTAAAAACAAAAACAGTCTGAGAACAAAATCCTAAAAATAGTGGAAAGAGTGGGTATGTAGGAAAACTCACAAATAACCAGCAAAATTTATGTTGAGAATTTTAAGGGAATTATTATATTTTAGCCAGCTATGTATTTGTAGGGAGAAGGTATCAACAGGATATCTGAAATGCAGAATCCAGGACTTAATAGTAAAAACCTTGCCTATTTTTTGGAACTGAAAACCTGGAATGACTGACTGCTCACCATTAAAACACCTTCCTCTCTGGCTCACTTCACTTCCCATAATCATGAAGAAATTCTTTTAAAGCTGCTGCTCTCTATGACTTCAAATAATATGGCCACAGATGCTCAAAAACTGAGAAGAATTTTATGGCAAATAAATCAAAATTAACACACCACCAAAATTTGCAATTTCCAGCATGGGTGCTGTTTAAAATATAGCTGAGTCTGATTTTGTAAAATCAAGGGACCCAATGTTTAATTTATATTTAATAAATGCTAGGAAGCTTAGAAATTAACTTGATGTCCCATGCCAAAAACTGCTTTTTGGAATCCTTGAGAATGTTGATTATTATGAATTTTTCAAAAAAAGATTCAAAGTGCAAGGCTTCAAACTTTATACGGAAGGAAGCAGAGAGAACACACATTTTGTTCCTAAGTCACATCCCACTTCTGAAATTATGGTAGAAAGTGGAAGGAAAAAGCATTAGCTGCTAAATGTATCTCTCACAAATTCCATAGTGATTCCCATTAATACCATACTGCATTTTTAAAATAAATATGTATATTAGTTGAAAATCCATTATGTTCATACATCTACAGAGCTTGCACAGGCAGCTCCTTTTCCCTCCAAACATCAATAGTTTGAACAGGGGGCAATTCTAAGCCACACAACTTTAATCTTACTAGGCTCTCTTTACAACTAGGTTAAAATCCTCTTCAATTTATTTCAATACAGATCCATATGCATTTCCAAACCAAATCAAACAACTTGGAAAGCAGCCACCACCCAGCCCTATGTACTATTTTGGATAAAGTGCCAGTTGAAATCCTCAGTTTAAAAGGTCTGGGGATGAAGGATAAAAGAATAACTTTTCTGCTCAAGATTCTCGAACTGCTGCTAATTTGCGGCCACATCTGTAAGTTCCTGAAGATGTATAATCATACCTCTGTCTTCCCCATTCCAAGATCCTCCAAGTATTTTGCAGTATACCTCCATTATGCACCAGCTAGGTCCCCAACATGAAATTTAAGTTCATCACTAGGACTGAAGTCTGAGTAACCCTATTCCTTGGGATAGTCCTTAGTAAACTGCAGCAATGCAATAAACGTATCTTGATTTCAACAAAGCATTTAACAGCCTCCCATCCTATAATTGATATTTTGAATATTGAGCTAGGGAGGGCATTAGTTAGGTGGGTCCAAGATCTGGCTTGAAAACTACATTCAAAGAACTGATAATCAGTGTTTCCTCTTTCAGCCTGGAATTAATTACTGAGTGGGGCACTGAAAGTTTAGTCATAGCCTAGATGTCTTCAAATATTTTAATTCATAACTTGGATAAAGCAGTAGATGAAAATTTTATCAAATTCCCAGATGATACAAAATTGAATGGGGCAGCTTATATACTTCACAGAAACAACATTCAAACTTATTAGCTAAATTAGAGAAATGGATTGAAAATAACTGTATGAAACACAGACTCCTTCAAGAAACAATAAAATCAAATGCAGATATGTAGAATTGAGGTATGACATGCATACCCCGTGGACATACATACATGTGAAAAGGATTCCAGCAGTGAAAAAGCCCAATTTACTTAGGTAGTTTACAAGTTCTAGGAAGTAAGAGGTCCATTATATTCTCCTTTAGACTTTGTCACAATTACTATCCAGACAGGTATAGAAAAAAAGCCCATAGGAATGATCAAAGGATTGGATACTAAGTCCTCAAAAGATAGACTGAACAAACTGATTGTTTTTAGCCTTGAGATGTGGAAAGGGGATAAACAAAAGTCTTCCAGTACCTAAAATACCATACAGATGTTAAACCCTATTTTCCATCAACCTCAAGAGAAGACACAGAATGAATGTAGATAGATTTCAATTGGATTATATTCCTGTAGAAGCTTAGGAATTTTTTTTAACAAGAATAGAACCAATGACTGGAGGCGGCGGCTCCCCTTCACTGGATGCATTCAAATAAAGGCTGAACAACCATTTGTTAGGGAAGTTTTAAGTTGGACAAACATTAGACTTGATGGCCTCAGTCAGCCCCTTCTACCTCCTCTACTAAGTTCCTCTACCAGGAGAACAGATTAGAACTCTGAGAAGGTGGAATCAATACATTAGAACTGGCAAGCACATTTCTTTTTCCAATGTTGGTATCTCATAAGATCTTACTGCAGCTCTCCCATAGTCTTCAGTCACAATAAACTTCAAGGGTACTGTAAGATGACCTTGACATGGATAGGCTAGATCTGTTACCAAAGCAACAAGGAAGAAAACATGGTTTAAGTCCAAAACAAGAAAACATGAGCAAAAGACACAGACAGTTCCCTAATTAATGTAAGTATTAGGGAGAATGGGGAGAAGGGTGAGTAAAGTACAGTCAGACTTGCAAGACTGTTACTATAGCCAAAATTAACAAAAGTAGTTTTAGCCTTTAAGCAACTCATTTCTTGGTCCAAATCAATATTTTTCAAACTTGGTAAGTTTAAGATATTTGGACTTCAACTTCCAGAATTTCCAAGCCAGAAGAGGCATGGTGCAGTTGGGGATGATACGAAAGGGATGCTGCATGGGTCAGGGAGGATTGAGGAGGGTGCATGAGGGTATGATAGGTACCAGTTAGAGAGAGTGCATGAGGCTGCATGGGAGACACAGCAAGGGTTGGGCAAGCTTGCGGGGGTGCATAAATAGCCACCACAAACACAGAGGGGCTGGAGGAGGGCATACGGGTGAGGGAGACTTATCCCAGCAATTTGCAATCTTCCCTGTCAGCTTCCTCATTGATTTTCTGGGGATGCCAGCAGGGAAGGTTGCAAATCACCACCTCATAATCGCAGGGCACTTGGCAACCAAATGTAAGCGTGTATGGGCTGCCAAGCATCTGGATTGCGATCACGTGACCACAAGGTGTTGGGATAGCTAGAACTCAAAGAATTGTAATCACCATTTCTTCAGCCCTGTTGTAATTTGGAACATCGCTGACTGAATGGTTGTAGGTTGAGGACTAACTGTATAAGGAATGCTTGTGGTGACATGAGAAGTGTATTGCTTGGATAATAGAATGCATGTAGATGATGCAGTGTTGTTAACTGAGATTGTGAATGATCTATAACAAATACGTACAGATTGTATATTGCAATAATGCATCAAAGACCAAGATAGTTGTTTTGACAGAAGAAAACTAAATGGTTACAAGGCACACAAATGGCAAAAAAGACAGCAAGCAAAACTAGCTTTATAGTGTTCACTAAAGAAGGAAAACTGGTTTTAAGAAGTGCAAATGGTGGTAGAAAGGCGGTGGGGAGTATGCAATGAATTTATGAAGAATTTCTTCATTTCTTGAGAGAAGCAAAAAGGGATCTATGTAAGTGTGTGCCTCTTCCTACTTGCCCTTTCATTGATCACTGCCTTGTGGTGGTGAAGGGGCTCGCGTAACTCAATGAAACTATGAGCTATGCTGTGCAGGTCTGCCCAAGACCAACAGGTCACAGCAGAGAGTTCTGACAAAACGTGATGCACTAGAAGAGGAAATGCAACCCACTCCAGTATCCTTGCCAAGAAAAATCTATTGACAGTATCAAAAGGCTAAAAGATATGATGGAAGGTGTCGATTGGAAGGCATTCAATATGCTTGCTACCAGTCGGAAGGTATCCAATATGCTACTGAGGAACCGTGGAGGGCAATTACAAATAGCTCCAGAAAGAGTGAAATTGGACGTATCTGGTGGTGAAAGGAAAGTTGATGCTATAAAGAACAATACTGCATGGGAACCTGGAATGTAAGATCAAGATAAGCTAGATGTGGTCAAACGAGATGTCACGATTGAACATTGACATCTAGGGAATCGGTGAACTAAAATGGACAGGAATGGCAAATTTACTTCAGATGACCACTGTATCTACTACCATGGACAGGAATCCTTTAGAAGAAATGAAGTAGCCCTCATAGTCAATAAAAGAGTGAGAAAAGTAGTACTGGAGTACTTGGGGTATCAAAGGCAAACCATTCAACTTCACAGTATTCCAAGTTTCATGTCCCAACTACTGATGCCTAAGAGGCTGAAGTTGACCGGTTCAATGAAGGCCTACAATACCTTCTAGATGTAACATAAAAAATGTCCTTTTTATCATAGGGGACTGGAATACTGAAGTAGGAAGTTGAAAGATAACTGGAATAACAGGCAATTTTGGCCTTGGAATAAAAAATGAAGCAGGGCAAAAGCTAACAGAGTTTTGTTAAGACAACACATTAATCAGAGCAAACACTCTTTTCCAACAATCTAAAAGGCGACCTATACACAGGGACATTACCTGTTGGTCAATACCAGAATCAGATTGATTATATTTTTATCAGCAAAATATGGAGAAGCTTTATATGGTCAGTAAAAAACAAGACCTGGAGTTGACTGTGGCTCAGATCATGAGCTTCTTATTGCAAAATTCAGGATTAAATTGAAAAAAATAGGGAAAACGACTAGGCCATTCAGATATGACCTCAATCATATCCTTTTATAAATACAGAGCGGGGGTGATAAATAGATTTAAAGTATTAGATCTGATAGACAGAGTGCCTGAAGAATTATGGAAGGGGGTGCGTAACATTGTACACGAGGTAGCTACAATAACCATCCCAAAGAAAAATAAATGCAAGAAAACAAAGTGGTTTTCTGATGAGGCTTTACAAATAATTAAGGAAAGAAGGAAGTGAAAGGCAAGGGAGAAAGGGAAAAATATACCCAAATGAATGCAGATTTCCAGAGAATAGCAAGGAAAGATAGATAAGGAGGCCTTCTTAAATGAACAGTGCAAAGAAACAGAGGAAAACAACAGACTGGGAAAGAACTAGAGAGCTCTTCAAGAAAACTGGAGATATCAAGGGAACATTTTGGACAAAAATGGTAGGGACCTAACAGAGGGGGAAGAGATTAAGAAGAGGTGGCAAGAATACACAGAAGATCCATACAATGAAGATCTAAACACCCCTGATAACTACAATGGTGTCATCGCAATCCTAGACCCAGACATCCTGGAATGTTAAGTCAAGCGGGCCTTAGGAAGCATCACTAACACCACAGGTAGCGGAGGTGACAGTATTCCAGCTGAACTATTTAAAATCCTAAAAGATGATGCTGTGAAAATACTGCACTCAATATGCCAGCAAATTTGGAAAACTCGACAGTTGGCCACAGGATTTGAAAAGTTCAGTTTACATTCCAATCCTAAAGAAGGGCAATGCCAAAGAATGTTCAACTACATACAATTGTGCTCATTTCACATGCTAGCAAGGTTATGCTCAAAATACTACAAGGTAGGCTTTAACAGTATGTGAATCGAGAACTACCAGAAATACAAGCTGAGTTTCGAAGAGGCAGAGGAACCAGAGATCAAATTGCCAACATTTGCTGGATCATGAACAAAGCAAGGGAGTTCCAGAAAAAACATTTACTTCTGTTTCATTGACTACACTAAAGCTTTTGATTGTGTGGATCACAACAAACATGACAAATTCTTAAAGAGATAGGAGTATTAGACCACCTTGCCTGTCTCCTGAGAAACCTGTATGTGGATCAAGAAACAACAGTTAGAATTGGATATGAAACAATGCATTGGTTCAAAATTGGGAAAGGAATATGACAAGGCTGTATATTGTCACCTGCTTATTTATTTAACTTATATGCCAAGTATATCATGTGAAATACCAAGCTGGATGAATCACCAAACTGAAATATCAACAACCTCAGATATGCAGATGATACCACTCTAATAGCAGAAAGGGAAGAGGAACTAAAGAAGATGAAAGAGGAGAGTGCAAAATCTGGTGTGAAACTCAACATTAAAAAAACTAAGATCATGGCATCTGGTCCTATCGCTTCCTGGCAAATAGAAGGGGAAGAAATTGAAGTGGTCGCAGATTTTATTTTCTTGGGCTCCAAGATCACTGCAGATAGTGACCGCAGCCATGAAATTAATAAACGTTTGCTCCTTGGGACGAAAGCTATGGCAAACCCAGACAGCATGTTAAAAAGCAGAGACATCACCTTTCCAACAAAGGTCTGTACAGTCAAAGCTATGATTTTCCCAGCAGTCATGTATGGCTGTGAGAACGGGAACATAAGAAAAGCTGAGTGCTGAAGAATTGATGCCTTTGAATTGTGGTGCAGGAGAACTCTTGAGAATCCCTTGGACTGCAGGGAGATTAAACCAGTCAATCCTAAAGGAAATCAACCCTGACTGTTCATTGGAAGACAGATACTGAACCTCAAATACTTTGGCTACCTAATGCAAAGAGAGGACTCACTGGAGAAGACCATGATGTTGGGAAAGATTGAAGGCAAGGAGAAGGGGACGGCAGAAGATGAGATGGTGAGATAGCACTGTAGATGTGTTGGGAGTGGGTTTGGGCAGACTCTGGGAGGCAGTGTACGACAGGGAAGCCTGGCATGCTGTGGTCTATGGGGTCGTGAATAGTTAGTTGGGCATGACTGAACAATGACTTCCTACTTGGTTGCATATGTGAAGAGAAATACGAAAGTACTGTAGTGTGCAAACGTCTTAGGACACCACCCACTTTGTTTCAACAAGATTTGAATGACCATCCCTAATTATTTTTGGTCCCTGTATTAAGATTCAAACAGAAAATACAGCAAGTATGCACACAAAATTTAAACACAATTTTCAGAACAAAATGGCTTCTTCAGGCAAAAGTCAGCATTTAGTGTGACCTCTTTGGCTCTAAGCACATCTTGAACTCTTTGGGGGAGACTGTCATGAGTTTAAATGAGGTAATCTTCTGGAATATCATACCAAGCTTCTTTCAGCACCTCCCAGAATTCTTCTTTAGATTTAAGCTGTCTTTTATTTCTTGCTCTGTCCAGGTGATCTCATAGTGCCTCTATAATATTCAGGTCTGGACTCTCTGGAGGCTGGTCTGTGATGGTCAGTGTTTTATCAGCTGTTTTCCTCAGTAAATACGACTTCACTGCAATAGCAATGTGCTGGGGATCATTATCAGGCTGAAAAACAGAACCATTTCCAATCAGGCGCATTCTAGAAAGAATGGCATGGTTTAAAACCTATCTGTACATTTCAACATTCATGATCCCATCCATATAGACAATATCACCAACACTACTGGTAGAAATGCAGCCCCATAGCAGGACAGACCCTCCACCATATTTCACTGAAGGCACTCATTCATCCATCTCTCTCCAACTCTTCTTCCCACCTATTGTCAATGATTGGACCAAAAATTTCAAATTTTGATTCATCACTCCATAATACTCTTTTCTATTGATCCTCAATCCAATCTTGGTGAGCTTCAGCATTATCTTAGCCTTTTCACCCTGTTCCCTTCCACAAAAGCGGTTTCTTGGCTGCTACCCTTCTACAAAGGCGATTTCTGATCAAGCTTCTTTGGACTGTAAAAAGGCTAACTTGGCATCTTGATGAAGCTGCCAGATGCTGAGCTAGGTCCTTGCTAAGGAGGCGTCCTCTGTTCTCTTAAAGTAGAAATTCTGAGGAACTTATCAGAATTTGAAAGTCTCCTTGGACTTCCAGTCCTTTTTTTGTCCTTGACCTCTCCTGATTCCTCAAATTTCTTTATAACAGCTTGAATATCCAATTTGTGTGTTGATTTCCCTCTTGAGCGTAGCCTTGCTGATGAAAAAGTATGATTTTTTTCTCTTCAAATTCTGTGATCTTGACTGGACTGATGTGATTAAAAGTTGGTTTTATTAACAATCTTCCAATGATTACACTACACAGCCTGTGTATGTACTGTATGTAATGCTCGTTTGTCTTGCACAAACCTGGTGTAACAGACCTTCTTGCACAGCAGTCATTTTGGCATGAAATGTTAGGACACATACAGGTGTCAGCAACGACAGTACTTGGAGTTCCACTCCATTTAGGTTTACAGGAGCCAGGTACCTGCTGTTGCTCAAGTGGAAGGGGAGGTCACACTAAATATTTGCCACTTTAGCCTATGGAAGCTGTTTTTTCTGCTTTTTCCTGTTTTTGAATACCGCATACACATTTTCTGTATTTTCTGGTTATGTTCTAATCAAGAGACTGAGACATGATTATATATGGTATATATATATCATTGCTAAAACAATAAATCTAATGGTGGCCTAAGACTCTTGTACAGTACTGTAATTGAATGCAGCAGGAATTTAATTAAGAAAGGAGATGTTAAAGTTATCAAACAGGATCAAGAAAAAATGGTTGATGAACAAATCTGGACTGAAGATATAAGACACAGCCAGTAGAATAGTAGTACTTTCAGGTAATGCATTAAGAGAAGGAAGAAGAATCTAGTCACAAAACAAATACACAAAGAAAAAATATATAGGAGAGGAAGAGAAGACTCAGAGAACATCATGATCAGAAGATATGAAGAGAACTATGGATGTGGGAGAAGCAAAGAGGGTTGTTTGCAAAGAAACAAAGGTATAGAGAGGTACAAGATCATAGAACAAGTTAAAGAATTCCACCTGGCGTGAGTCAAGGAAAAAAGCCCTGTCTGCCATTGCTTCTGCCCTGTGGAATACTCTTCCACCGGAAGTGAAGCAGGTCCCCCACTATCCTGGGCTTCTGAAAAGAAGTTAAAACATGGCTGTGCAGCCTTGCATGAGGAGCATGAAGCTGCAGGCCTGCCTAGTGCTCTGAAAACACTATCATACACCACCCAGAGTCCCTCTCTGAGGGAGAAGAGCAGTTCAAAATATGAAAAAAATAAGTGACCTATACTAGTTTTAGCTGTGATTTTTCTCTTTGCCTTAGTTTTTCTGTTTTGTGTAAGAGTGTTTACCCTGAAAGGTAAAGTGTAAGATATGTATGTATTATCTCAATCGTGTACTAGGGTTCTAAACTGTAGGTTGGAAGTCTGGGATCACAAGAAATGTGTAGTTACTTTAAAAAAAAAACTGATCAGGCTTTACTAAGAGACAGTACTGTCAAAACTCATTCCAGGCTTTGCCTATGCAAATTTTTCTTCTTCCATTCAATCATGTCCAATTCTTGGAGACTACTGGACAAGTCCCTGCAGTGTTCTTGGGAAGATTTTTCAGAAGTGGTTTGCCACTGCTTCTTTTCTGGAGCTAAGAAAAAGTGACTGGTCCAAGGTCAGCCAGCTGATTTTGTGCCTAAAGCAGTATTAGAACTCACAGTCTGCTGGTTTCTTCCCTGATGTCTTAACCACTATATTAGATAGGCTGTGCCCAGTATCTGTACAGTAAGTTTGTTATAAAGAGATTAAAATTTTGTAGAAACATAGAAAAGAAGAGTTGGAAAGGATCTTGTTGGAAAAGATCTTGGAGAGCCTCTAGATCAGGGGTCCCCAAACTCTTTAGTTCACTGACTCCTTCATGACATTTCAGATTTTTCATTGTATTTTCTGAGGTAGTCTATTCTATTGTTAAATGGATCTTCATGATGTCCAACCAAAATCCACTTTCTTATAAAGTGAAGCCAGTTTCCAGTTCCAAATCAACTCTGAATAATTTTGTTCCATCTCCTACATGATAGTCCTTCTGATACTCTAAGGTCATTACAATGCCTCCCCATAATCTTGTCTTCCTCGGGTTAATCATAACAAATACCTCCAATTGTTCTCATGGGTTTCACCTTCCTGGTTTGTTATTATTTTGGTTTTTGACTTCTATGTCCAGTTTGTCCTACAATACTGTACCTAGAACTGGACATAAGACAGTATTCTAGATGTAATTTAAACATGACTTTTCTTGACACTATATGCTAATGAGTCTAAGACAAAGGGTTTTGTCTTTTGTTTTAACTTGTCAAAATACTCCAGAATTTTCTAAGCCAGGGATGCCCAAACTCTTTATTTATTTATTTGCCACCAAAATCCAGAGACTCTCGGTGGCTAATAATACTAAAAACATTTAAAAATAAAAAATAATAAGCACATTAAAATAAAAAACCTGGCAGACTAGCGAGGTGGGCTAAAAAGATTTCATATATAAAAAGGGGGGTGAGGATGGCTAAGAATCCATCAGCCAC
>JANHZU010006004.1:47336-58634 GCA_032468055.1 Acrochordus granulatus | reverse complement strand
GTGTGATGGGTGTGAGCTTGGGAAGACTCCGGGAGGCAGTGCAAGACGGGGGCCTGGCATAATGCAGTCCATGGGGTCGCGAAGAGTTGGAGATGACTGCACGACTGAACAACAACATTGAATTATTCACAGTAGTCCACAGTTTATGCAAATTCTTCACCCAAGCTTTTCATTTTCCTTCATGAACTTCTCAGGATATTAAAATCTTCCTTGGGATATTCACATCCCAGAAGATGCAGCTCATCACCAGCATTATTTTTGACAGGTTTTCACATTGTGGTTCACCTTCCTCTAGTTTTGAGGAGTCTGAGTTCAAAGAAAGACTTTCTTATTCACTCAGGCCTTTTCATCCTCTGGCATCATTTTGAATACACACAATGCAATATTATTATTATGGTTCTATGATGGTGTTAAAGATACTATCACAGGATGTAAGCTATTCTCAGTAATGCTGCCTTTTGCAACTGGCTGTGGTGAATTTGTCAATGCTGATGGTAGTCAAGCAGTGCTCTAGTTTTGGGATTTCACCCAAGGCCCCTATTACTATTGGTACCACCTTTGCTTTCTTTTCCCACAGTTCTATTTCGATCTGCAGGTTTTTCTACTTTGTGATTTTCTCCAGTTCTTTCTCTTCTGCTGGTATTGGCATGTCTACTTTCCAGACTTTTTTGTCTTTCTTATCGACAGTTGTTAAGTCTGGAGTGTTATGTGGCAGGTGCCTTTCTGTCTGAATTCAGAAGTCCCAGAGCAATCTTTTTCTTCAGTACTTTATTTTATGGTCCCACCTGTTCTTGCTTGCAGGCAAATGGTATTTCTTGCAGATCTTCCAGTGTACCATTGCTACTTTATTATGCCATTGTTTGCGGTGAGTCTATGTGATCTTGCAGCAGCTAACTAGATGGTCTACTGTTTTTTCAGCTTCTTTGCAGAGGCAGTTTTTGCTGTTTGTTGTTGTCTTCTCAATTTTAACCATGTATGCATTTTAGGTGATTGGTCTGTGGGTGCCTGGTGCTGTTTTTGCAGGATTTTTCATTATCAGGTAGGTTTGCCCAATGTTAGTCACCTAACATTTCAGCTCCTTGCAGTGTTTTGTTAAACTGCTTGGCAAAGAGTGAGTCAGATGTTTCAACCAAAAACCTTGCAGTTCATCTTCACCTGGTAAATTTTTTTGATCTTCTTTGCCCTTTTCTCCACCATTTCTACTGTTATTATTCTTTCAACTTTTTTAAATTGTTATTCACGTCCTTTAGCCAAGTTGTATTCGTGTTGTATTTGTTTGGGTTGTCCCATAGCTGCACCCAGAACTTCACTGTTTCTTCTTTGTCTGGTATTGACTGGTTCAATGATTTTCTCCATTAATGGATTGGTAGAAATGTTTCTGATTTGACTGAAATTGGAGATTCTGCTTATACTACTAATCAAGTTTCGTATCTGCTGGTCTTAGCTATAGCTGTTATTTGCTGCTTTATTATTTCCAGTGCTTCCTTAATTTTCCTTGTTTCTCGGTGATATTTCTTGATCAGGTATTTTTTGGTCTTCTTGTTCTTTACCTTTTTTTCTTTCATCTGTTCTAACAGGTTTGCATCTGATCTTATTTTCCAGCTCAATCTTCCATTTTGGTGATGCACTGTTTGTTTTTCTTCTTTGTTGATTTGCATCCCAGGTATTCAGTTATAACTGCACATTAATTGGTTTGTTTCTTGCAGTGAGCTGGTGCTTATATTTGATATTACAATATTAGCATCTTTTAAAACTTGTACTCGTTGTTTCTTTGGAACAAATTTTAATGCAGGCAATCTTATTCTGTTGTTTTTGTTCTAGATGCTCAGTTATTCTTTGTTTCAATACTTTTTTAATTAGAGGGCTTTGTTGTTCCTGAGAATTCTGAGGAGAGGGTGGTTGCCTGGTTTGGGAATGAAAATGATTCATTATCTGTGTTGGTTTACTCTACTGCTGCCTCCCCCTAGTTTTCCTTCACAGTTTGAGCTACTTCTGGCAAGGCTTTGATTTTTTTGCCTTGGGTAGAGCTTTGTAGTTCTTTCGATTCTGCTTCTGTGAATACTTTTTTTTTTATTATAAATCAATGTTGATCTGCTAGCCTCTGTTATTTCTGTTTCTGGATGTTGTTCTTTCCAGAACGGGAACATTCTTTTCAGGTATTTTCTTTTTGTTGGACTTGATTTGTAATAACAGATCACTATTTGTTTTCAATATTTGTATATTTGCAATGGGTAGACATCTTTTCTTCGAGTTGTTCTGCAGCTGCTGGTCCTGGTTGCTTAGCTCCACTCCTGGGTCCTATAGCCCATTTTTCACCAGATGTCCAGGAACTCCAACACCTAGCACAGTCTTTGTTGACAACCAACATGGTATGGATTTCTGTAAGTTATGTCTCACCATATATTTTATGGGAAAGATACTCTTTGGCTCCTCTGATGAGACTTGTCCAATATGGTTGAACCTCTGGCATAGAACTTCCATCAGAGTGCACAAGCCCACAATCACATAAAGGTAGTGCCTCATAGGGGATATTATTATGGTTCGTTGCATTGTCAGCCAGATGTTTAGACTGGGTTTGGTGTTTTTGTCCACCTGTCAAGACCTTCTTAAGGATCTGAGATAGATGTTGTTCTTTGATGGTGTTAAAGGTAACTAACTGCCTTTTGCAGTTGACTGATGGAGAGTTTGTCAATGCTGATGGTGTTCAAGTGATGCTCTATTTGTTTTGGGATGGCACCCAGGGCACCTATTACCATTGGTACCACCTCTGCTTTCTTTTGCCACAGTTATTCTATTTCTATTTGCAGATCTTTGTATTTTGTAATTTTCTCCAGTTCTTTCTCTTCTATTCTATTGTCTCCAGGTAACTGCCAAGTCCACAATTCAGACATTTTTTGTCTATTATTATTAGCTATATATCATATGTTCCATCCTATTTTCTCCACAACCACAACCTGAAAGTAGATTGGGCTGAGAGAGGGGGAGGGCCTTAAGTCTTCCATGTCTAAGGCAGAATTGTAACTCACAGCCTCCTGGCTTCTAGTTGAACATATTGCTATACCAAACTGGCTCTCTTATTTGAGTTAGTCCCAATTTCTGGGGACTGCCTGGCCAAGTCCCTGTAGTTTTTTTGGCAAGGTTTTTCTGAAGTGATTTGCCATTGCTTCCTTCCTTCCTAGGGCTGAAAGAGAGCAATTTTTTACTAGAAGTTGCCAATTTCGACCATGGTACCTTCAGCACCACACCAAACTGGTTCTTTATGTTATTTACACTCTGTATTCTGGTCTAGTAAGCAGAAAGGTCAGTATTAAAGATCATTAATTTATACAGAACCACTAAAGTCAGCCTGAAGTCCTTATGTTATATGTCTTCCCATGCTTGCCCCCAAACACAATCCAATCTATAGATTACTTGGCTTTGGTTTAAATAACTGTACAACCAGCTGTCATAGTTTATACATCATAACTTATGGTTTAAGGTGATATTTAACCCTAACCTTAAACTGTGGAAATTTACTCAGCAAACTATAAACAGTCCAAGGACTTTAATGGCCCTTCTAACTTTGTGACTGTGTAAATCTAGATGTAACAGTGGCTGCTTTTGTAAGGGTATGCTAATCTATTTGTTTTTATTTTAATATTATTTTTGCTATTTCTCTAGATGCTGAAGACTAAGTGGGTCACATTGGCTGTAAATGCTGTGTAGTTCTGAATGAATCCCTTGCATTCTCCAAGTTCTCACACTTTATTTTTTTATTTTATTCATCCAATTTATATGCCACTCATTAGTGATTCTGGGCTTACAATATTATAAATAATGATATAAAACAAAAGATTAAAACGTAAAAGACATCAGCGTTAAAGCATTAACAAGTGACTAAAAGAACCAACACTGTCTGCGCCTTTAGTGTTCTAGTCATGCCGACCACATGACCACTACATGGTCCTCGGATGAATGCTGGCTCTTTGGGATGAGCATCGCACTCTAGAGTCGGTCACAACTAGCAAGGGAAACCTTTACCTTAAAAGAACCAACATGTGAACGGGGTGGAGGTGGGATCTGCTGTTAATCTACTAATCACCTCCAAAATGAGCCAGTTGGGAGAACCAAGTTTTCAGGCCCTTTTGGAAGGCCAAGAGGGTGGGAGTGGATCTCACCTCCTTGGGCAAGATTGTGTCAAGGGGTGGGAATATGTACCTTGCTAACCTTCAGAAGTTTTGGAACAGCTGAGCATGCAGGCTATTTCCTTCATCCCTGAGTAATTTTTTCCACAGGTTTTTAGGAACTGCTGACCCAAGTCTACAAAATATTTTAAACATTTATTTTACTGACCCTTCAGTGATAACTTGCATGCAATTTTCCATTGCCCACCAGACATAATACAATTTAGATTCTTACCATTCTTTCAATATTTGAATGTTGATACAGCCATGCACTAGCTGTCCTAGCAGCCAAGATTCAGCCATGATTGATGTGCCATAAATACCTAAGATTAGATAGGTGGAACATCCCCTAGCATTTAAGGCTTTTAGAGACACTGATGTAAGACAGCAGCTAAAGAAATGGAGCTTCCCATTCTGCCATCCTGAAATAATTTACTTTTATATTTCACTCTTTTAATCCACCAGACAAGCTCATTAAAATACAAATCTAACAAAATTATTGAAAATGATGGTTAATAAAATCCTTTCTGTAGATTAAGCGCCACCTTTGCATTCATGAAGTACAGCACAGCTTCTTCAGCAGTCACACCAGGTAGCGAGAATCTGCCCTTGCTCCCCCAAAGCACTGAGGTTACTCTTCCTCAGCCTTTCTGTAAATGCAGTAAAAACTGATCTTGCGTATTGAAGACCAAATGATGAACTTGACTTTTATACAGATCGCTGAAAAAAGGAGTTCTTGTAACATGGAAAAAGCTGTTTACTGCAAGCATTCCAAATCTACCTTCAGCTCTATGTAGTTTTATTTACTGCTACCTTTCAAGTATACTGAGAGCTGTTGTACTGGAGTCAAATTCCTTGTATGTCTAACCATGCTTGGCCAATAAAGGATCTGAATCTGAATGTTGTGGGATCTTCTGGCAATAATCAAGTTGCTCAGCATTGAAGGTCATGGCATTTTATTTCTACTGCAATTCTTATTTATTGAATTATCTCTTCTATTATGGTAAGCATCCCAATGAAGCTACTGAAACTTAGAAACCAGATATAAAATTTAAAACACATATTGAAATTGACAATAAATATTACATTTATTTAGCAGTTGAAGGTGTGGTGAGCAAGATGCATCTCAAGAGTAGAAACATGGACACTGGGAGTAAAGTGCTGCTCCTGACTGCATCCATAGTCTGGAAGCAACACAGAAATGTTTTCTGTCTACCAAAAAAAGTATCTTGACAATAAGGCACATCTTCAAAAGGTTCTGCAAATGTTAATGACAAAATTTGCAAAGGAAGACTTTTTTTTCACTCTACACTGTGCTTATTTACCACTGATTTACTGCCGAAAGGAAAAGGGAGAACATTATGATGCCATGGGTGAGACAAACCATCTCTGTTGAGATCCCGCTTGTCAGTACAAATATTTTTCTCAAGTTGCATCTCGTTTCTTTCTTGGCTACACAACAGAAGGGAGGCTCAATTCCCTTGTCCATTCAAAGTATGTGTGCTAACCAGGTGCCCCACACTAAGAACTTGGGTTCATAGCTTACATTAGACTAAAACTGCGTAGTGATTTAGTATGTTGGGAGCTCAAGCTATTGTCTTAGCATCTGCAGACACGTTATGATACAACTACTATTAAATTAGACCTAGCTTTACTGTGGTATCTGAACCCAGTAATTATGAGGGAGACAGAAGAGGGATTATGAAAGAGGGCATAATTGGAAAAGCAGATAAGAGGATTCATATGCTGCTTCATCTCCTGTCATGGAATGCAGCTTGTATAAACTTGTGACCCCACTCGCTGCAGTCTCATTCCGATCACATTTTGTAGGAAGGTAATCTGAAGCTCTCCTTCCCCCATCCTGGTTATTAAATGGACTGAAGTTGGCAACCCTCTCACCCTCCTGGCTTAATTAGCTAGGACATCATTTGAAGAAGTAGCTATGAGATGGTACCACCCAAGCAGTTTTAGGCCATCTATAAAGGCCAATTTTCCCAAGTACAAATAGGTTACTGGTGCTTGTTTGGTAACCACAATTGGTACTAGCAACTTGGGTTGCTGATATGGTTGCTAACTTGAAAATTACATGAATGTGCTTATAATTTTAGTTTTTCTTTTCCCCCACTCCCCTATGATATGATGGGATAATTTGCAAAAAGGGAATTAATATTTGTATTTACATTCATTGGAGAGGAAGTGATTAGAAGAGAATAAACAAACAATGGGGAATACACATGGAAAGGAATGTGCTCATGCCTTCTCCAAGTGTATTCCCACTATGTACCTACCTACTTTCTTCTAATCCCTTTCCAATCTCTCTGCTCTGTGAGGGGGAAAAATGGGTGAGGTATAGGATGTGTTATGTTGACTAATGGTATACATGTGACTGCAAAGGTCATTAAGTATGCACCTTATTTTTCAGCGCTGCTGTAACTTTGAATGATCGTTGTACAACAGTCAGTAAGCAAAGTCTACCTGTATTATTATATTTTGAATATAAGAAGCAATGGGGTCCCGTTCCACGCTTTGAACACAACAGGAGAGAAGCCTTTACTTGTATCACCTGCTGCCTCTTAAAAAATAAACTGAATTGCTTCTTGGTGGTGTATCCATTTTTGTCTTTATGGAGGTCCACTGATTTTCTATGTTATCCCTTGGTTTAAATGCTCTGATAGCAAATAAAGATTTTCTCTGACAATCAGTGACAAAAAAATTTATTAAAAAACCCCTCCCTTTTCAATGCCAACAAAGGATGTTTTTCAAAATCCCTGCAGTGTGTTTATGGATGCTTAAGATTAAAATTAATACAGTATTAAGTATGAAGACATTTTAAAAATCCTCATGTCAGCACAGGTGATCTGTGTAAACAGATGTAGTACAGCTAATGTATTGATTTGGTCCATCAGATGCCTGGTAGAGTAGCAGTAGGTTTTACAGAACATTTCATATAAATAATCTGAAACTGTAACAGTACACCAACATTAATTTCTGATACAGCGGGCACTACCAGCTGACAGAATAAACTGTTTTACAGTAATTTACATAGTGTCAGATAACTATTTGAAACACACTCTCATTTTTCAAATTTTGCTCTGAAGGTGAGAAATTACAAGAACTTGGCTAATTTTTTTAAAGTCAGAATTGAAATGTTCTGAAAATTTACCGATAAATCTTCTCCACTAATCTGGGGTTCCTTTGTCTTCTCTTACCTATTCATCTTTCAAACATCATAGGAAGCTTCATTTTTGTGACTGCATAAGCGTAGATAAACTAGTCCAGTATATTCCAAATAGCATACTGGGGAAGATCTAAATGTGATGGAATGACAATGGCAGAGATTCTGCAAACCAGGGGCTGATACAGCTATTCTGGACATTTCACACCTTTCCATTGGCCTTTTGGCACACCCTCTGGCATGGCAGCCCTCAGTCCAGGGCTATCACATCATCTTGTTTGTTATCCGGCAGCTCAGAACGCATTCTTTTCGCACCAGTATATTCTTTGTCATCGAGTTTCCTCTTGCGGTTCTTAGCTTCTGTGTCATCAGCATTGTTTGATGGATCTTCTTCAGTCTCAACAATCAGAACATCATCATCATCATGAGCTGAAAAAGAGTCCTGTAGTGAACATTTTTCCAAAGGTGCTTCGTTGACAACCATTACCTGGATGACTGACAGTCTCTACAAACTTAATGAAAATTGGCTTTTTACAATTCTTTAAAATGCATGTTGACAGGAAAATTCTAGTGTATTTTTATTTCTAACATCTTTCCTCTATTAGAGAACAGCCATTTATGAATATGCCACAGCCTGACACTTGCAATAAAGGATGTGAATTGCTAAACCACTTTAATCCTTAAAATGTCTGGTTGTAAGATATATGGTTGCAACGACAAACCAGCTTAATAAGAAAGAAATTGGGGTATGGATTCAGAGCCTTAGGTAAAGTCTGTACATGTTTTACAGAATATTAAAAATAAGTACAAGTTTCCCTTCAAGCAGCTTACATTTCAACATGTGAGATGGCAGCCAAAATTTCCAAAATGACAGAAGTCCTTCAACAATATTATATTCTCTTACCTGTAGATGTTGAGGGCTGAGCTCCATCATCACTTCCATTGGTGATATTTCTTGTGGACTGTTCTGATGATTTGGGACCAATGATTTCATCCCCAACAACTTCAAACTCCAAATCTTTCGCAAGGTCTTCGCTGATCAAAAAGATACAGACAAGAATAAGCTTGCATGGGCATGGTTGTGTGGTTAATGAAAAGTGTTTCTGAACTTCCTCTAGTTCCTGCAGTTGGCCAAGCAAATCCAAGAACTGAGCCACAAATTTGATCTCTTTGCTAGAAATATCTCTGCCATTCGTTCTACAGAAAATTATGATTTCAGCATCATCTCATAAAGTGGGGTTTCACCATACTCACCTGTGCAGCACATTGATCAGTAGGGTATAATCCTGCAGAAAGTCATCTGCTTGCAGCCGAGTGCCATTTCGAATCCCAAATTCTGACAACTTCTTGTGGTTATTTGCTGTAAGCAAGAAGGGAAACTTGTAATGCTTTGTGAAAATCTCATTAGCCTTCAAAATTTTTTAATAATACCTAAGGCTGCATTACAGACAGTTCTTTGACTGAAAAAAATAGGAAATGCAACTACTATATTTAAAGGAATATCCACAAAAGGTGTAAAGGCTGTAGTGTTTCCAGAATCACTTCTTCCTTGACCACACAAATAGTTGCTTTAACAATGATTTAGAATACATTTTTACTCAACTCTCATGTCCAATTGCAAAAGCATGCCATCTTCTAGTACCCCTGATACCAACTTCTTTTTATAGCACAGCTCAGAGTAATAAGCTTGGAAGGAGAAGGACCACTGCAGGCCTCTTTCCCAAGGACATCTTTTTCACTGTTTTGTCTTCTCCTTCCACACTTGCCGAGTGTCTGTCCCATCTGTCTCATCCTCACTTTGTGAAACTTTTTCTGCTTTCCCTCTCCATTTTTCCCACCACAGGTACCATTTTCCTTGTATCTCACACTTTTTATTTATTAAATTTGTGTGCCGCTGAAATCCGAAGACTTTTAACAAGTGTACAACTTTTGATTCACAGAGAAAACACAGAAAATGGAACTTCCATGCTCTCATCAAAGGGTGATGGGTTACCTGGCTAAGCAGCACATTTTCCCTTGTAGGCAGCTGCTGCTACTGAAGCTGCTGCCCTCAATCCTATTATTTCTGCCTGCAGGCACTGCAACTTTTCACTGTTTTGCTGCTTCATAAGCAGCAGCAAGCACATTTTAGTGATTGAGAATTTACTCCTGATTTGGGGGCTAGTCCTGTTATACTATTAGATAAGAGAAGTGAAAATCAGCAAAACTGCAATGGTGGTGAATTGAGGAGGATATGTTTTTTAAATTAATTAGAATCAATGCAATGTGCTTCTCAAAAATTAAGCATTCATTTCTGTTGTGGTGGAACAGTAATACTGATGAAAAGTAACACAAAGAAACTTTAGAATCAAAAGTTTTGCTTAATGTGCTTTTGATATTCACCATCCTGTTTTAGCTTTAATTTCATACCTTCAGTTTCCCCTTCTTCTGAAGAGATGAGAATAGTTCCCTTTCCATCTTCTATTTGGACATCAGGCGCCACCATATTAAATTTCTCTTTCACTATCTGTTAGATAAAAACATACATTTTAGATGGCAAGACTCTTCCTCCCCCTCTCTAAATCTAAAAAGAATGTTAAAAGTCAATCTTAGGGCAGATTCTGGGTAGGAGCATTCTATCAACACAGCAGGACCTGGAGAAAGAGCAGCTCATTTACCTTATCTTGCAGTGTTAGAACAGTGACTTTATGGACATTAAGTTTCACTGACACTTCTGGCTTACTCGCACAAACGTAGCAATTAGGATTTGGAGGGTCCAGAGCACATGGAACAAGCAACTTCTTTTTGGGGTTAGGTTGTTTATTCAGGAAGATCTTAGAGGACAAGAGAAAACAAATCTTAAATAAAGGGACAAGGAGAAAAGAAAAGAATTTAGTTGCTTCCACACTTACCGCTCTGCACTGCTCAATTTTTCCTGAGAGAATTTTTAGACCCTCCAGCACTATCAGACCAGCTATTATGGCATTGGTAGTGGCTATAGCAGGGATAATGTTTCCTGCCATTGCTGAAAAGGAAGCAAAAATAGGATGCTTTTCTTGTATGTGAAAAGGGCAGAACAAAAACTTTAAAAAGTTTTGTATTCTTTCTCTTTCTTTCTCTCTCCCCCTCCGTCCCTCTCTTCCCTCCCCCCCTTTCCTCCCTTTCTTTCTCTCTCCCCCTTTGTCCCTCTCCTCCTCCATCTTGCTGTTTGGGGCAACTCTAGGTGGCTTCAAGGAAACAAACTTACACTTGATATCAAATCTGCTCTTCATGTTCATACTAAAGATATGCATCCTGAGGTTTGCAGCAGAAGTGACAAAATCCATTGCAGAAGGGTCATCCTGTAAACAAGATTTCCATATGCAGTCAACAAGAAAGTATCTATAGCCCCATCACAGATACTGTATGGGTCATTTTGTTCTGTTTCATATTAATTTCAAAACCTTTCACACACAGTTGTACATAAAGGTTAACATTATTTTATGCATTTATTTGTTTTCAGGTCAATCTTGATTCCTGGCAATTGCCTGGATAAGTCTCTGCAGTTTTCTTGAGAATATTTTCAGGTCATTGCCTTCTTCCTAGCAGAGGCTAGAATCAGGATTGTAGCATAATGTTTGCTAAAAGAGACATATTGGTCATCCTTGGAGGAATCCATTATGATAAAGCCATTTTGTTATTATGCAAAGTTACTTTGAGTTTAATACTTTATACATGGCAATAGTGATGGCATGGCTACTTCAGCTTAAATACTTCAGAATGCCCTTTTTTTCCTTGAAATTGTTTTTTTTTAAAGAGCAGTTTGACAGTGAAACTGGTAACTCAGAGAGCAGGGGACTGTCCTTCACTGGTTTATGTTCAGAGACAGTTCAGTAACAATAATGTGGATTCCTGCACTGATCAGTCTTTACAACCTCAATTTCATCTTATTATGGAACTCAGAGTTTCCTGGCTTCTAGCCACTAGACCAAAATGGCTCTC
>JANHZU010006003.1:42589-52956 GCA_032468055.1 Acrochordus granulatus | reverse complement strand
TAAAGCAACTTCAAATATATTTAAACTTTAGGCCTGATTCCACTCACTGCTTTTTGGAATGGATTTCTTGATATGCTATGCAAACAACAACTGCTATCCCTATGCTTAGAAAAAGTTGTGCACACTCTCTTCGTGTATACTGGAGAACCAGTTTGGTCTAGAGAGTACGGCATCAGCTAGAAACCAGGAGACAGTGAGTTCTAGTCCCACTCTAGGTAGGAGAGCCAGCTGGATGACTTTGGGCCACTCACTCCCTGTCAGACTAACCCACCTCACAGGGTTGTTGTTGTGAGGAAAACAGGAAGAGGAAGGAGTATTAGTAGGTATGTTTGCTGCCTTGAGTTACTTATAAAGGAATAAAGGCAGGATAAAAATTTAATAGATTAAAAAAATAGTGTGCATCCAGCCCAATGGAATTAAGCAGTCCACAATTTAATACAAACTCTGTAGCAAGGGGCTGGCTAGCCCCAGTGTCCAAAGTCATACTCACATCGAATTGCGCCATCTTCTTCTTCCTTCGCTTTTCTTTGCCAAAGGAGATGCCAGGGATGTCAGTGTCCGGCTCTGTCAAGGCACTGGTTTCCACAGCCGCTGCCTTTAAGGTGCTGCTTGTACTCAGAGGGGAGGGGTCAGCCACCTCCCCGGGGAGTAGAAGCTTTTCAAAGCCAAATAGGGTTTGTCGCTTGCCAGGGCCACGGGTGGGTGTGGAGGTGCCAGCAAGGCAGAAGCTGGGAAACTCTTGCTTTTCAGTGGAACTATGGGACAAGGAGACATCCAGGCGGCTGTAAGACCGGCGCACACGTTTGGCCATGGCCAAGTCTCGCTCACACTCCGACAGAGAATCTTGCGTGTTGGCTGGGATGCCAGTCTCTTTCAGTGAGGTCTCTGTATCAAGATTCAAGGAGCAGCACGGGGCAGAAGATTGGGCTTTCTTCTCGATCTCAACTCCATGGGGATTTTGATTCTCAGTGGCCCTGGGGGGGCTATTCTCCTTGTTTTCTTTTAAGGAGATCTGCAAAACAAGAAAGACATGGTTAGCCTTTCATAATTATTCTGCTGTTAGGTTCATGTTACTTAAGGTGGAAAACAATACAAGGGGAATGGTTTCCAATTGCTTCAGCAGGATTTATCTGACCCCAATTTGACTTTAGATCAGCCTGCATATTACTCAAGAAACATTTCTGGGATGTCAGGGAGGAATAAGATTTTATGAAGCTGTAAACCAGTAGCATTTTCCATTTTGAGAAAGATGATATATTTCCTTATCACTTTCCTTCCTCCCATCTCAAAAATAAGGCACTCCAACTATTTGCCGGCAATGATATTTAGAACAATTTATGCTCATGTCTTTTATTGTATGCAAGTGGACTCTTCCAAAGGTGCAGATTGCAAATATCTGTCATTTCTATTTTCTAAAAATTCCTTTATCATCTGTGTGAATTTCAGAGGCATTCTGAAAATACGAGGAAAATAAGAGGAAGGAGTATTAGGTATGTTCACCACCTTAAATAATTTATAATAGTAATAAAGGTAGGTAAAAAATCTAAAATAAAACAAAATAATTCTGGAAATAAAGGCAGGACTTCACTTCCCATTTATTCTTTTAAAAATAATATACATTAGAATCGGATGGGGCAGAGAATGTAAGGGCATTAATGAACCACACTCCAGGAAATTCTCTGCACTTCACTTCCCATTTATTCTTTTAAAAATAATATACATTAGAATTGGATGGGGCAGAGAATGTAAGGGCATTAATGAACACACTCCAGGAAATTTTCTGCTGGAGAACTCAGGACAAATAATAAAAAATCAAAGAAGCTAATTCCTCACAGAATCACTAATTCCACACTGCCTCTTCAACCTCCCCTGACCTGGAAGTCTCCAGATATGTCAGACATCAACTCCCAGAATTCCCCAGCCATCTTGGAGAAGGTGTTGCATAAAGGTACATTCTTTTAATTATTCTCCTCAAGAATTGCTACAGTTCCATGCTTACCCTTGGACTCCGGCGAAGAATTAAATCTTTCTCTTTGATCTGATCCTGGGGAGAAAAGAAATAAATGAAATATGTGATTAATCTGGCATAAGATCATGGAAAGGCAGAGTATGCATGGAAACCTTCGTACAACTGCACACCTCCACTCACCTTCTGATTCCGTGGCTTAATCTTTTTCAAAGTTATTGTGTGCATGACAGAGGGACCCAGATGCTATACAGAAAACAGAAAAAAAAATCAGCAGAGAGAGAACTACTTCAGCAGCATGAAAAGAGAAAGTGTTAAAACACAGAGACTGTTGCTGAAGTCACAGAATCTGAGATTCCTTTCTCTAGAATATAGCATGTCCTTTGAGAGAACTTGAACAATTTCTCCCACGCCAAACATAACTTACACATGCATCACAACTCAAGCAGAATTATAAATTTATAAAGAATAAATATAACAAATGTTTTTCTATACCGAGCTGCCCGTCATTTTTCTGGCCACCACACTGGGCTTGCCCTGGGACACTGGACAAGTTGAAGAAGACAAGTTCCTCTCAGACCTGCGCCTGGGAGGCGAGGTTGAAGCACCTGTGAAAAGGGAGGATAAAGGGGGTTGGTCAAAAATGTTGAGAAAAATCATGAAGTCCATGCACAATGAATTTTTCATTTAAAAGTATAACAGCGCTACAAGCAGGGGCATCCTATACTGCAATGCCGATTATCAGTAATAAGTGGTGCAGATTGTTTAACATCTGCTTCCTCTGCATTCTGGGAGCTATAGTACAACCATAGGTGACTTAATACACACAACATGCCTGCCAGACTAAAATTACACAGGGACTAGATAGTTTGTGGTTCAGCATGTTTTTGGAAACTGAGTCCTCATCCTGTGAAATTTTGTGAACCTAGATGATGGATGATGATGTGCCATCAAGTCATTGCTCATTCCTAGTGACCAGATATAGAGATTTTCTCCAAGATGATCATCCCCTAATGTGGTCTTTCAAGTCCTCCCAATGGTACACTGATTGCCATCCCTCTTGCTGCTGTCCTCTTCTTCTGTTTCCTTCCACCTTTCCCAAAATTAGAATCTTATCCAGAGAGCTGAGTCTTTGCATCATGTATCCAAAGAAGAATCACTGGAGCAGCAATTAATTACAAGTACAATGTAATTACAATCAATCAATCAATCAATCAATCAGAGTTGCCTCCAGGCAAGATGGGCAGCATATAAATTTAATAATTAATAAAAATAAATAAAACTTAAGCCCCCTTGTAATTCACTAGAGGTATTTTAAGTAAATGCATGTTTTGTAAGCCATCCTCTGGAAGACTTACACTTACAAGGCTCTTTCTCTTTCTGCCTTCCCACAATTTATTGATTTATCTATCGTATTTCGATGGGCTGAGCCATCAAGCCTTTGATCGCGCATCGCCTTCAGTCAAAATCCATGAAATCTGGGTTCACACACAAGTCTACCGAACCCCATTTGGCTGGATCCCCATATGTCCGACTGGCTGAATAGGCCAGACCCTAACAGTAAAGACGAAATAAACACAAAAAAATAAATAAAGGCACTAAGCCACGCATCAAATAAATAAAGGCACTAAGCCACGCATCAACGCTGGCAACCGCCTCAGCAGGGTTCAGCGAAGCGGCCCTGCCTGCCTCCTCCGACCGGCCGACCTGGCAGGGCTGTGTGAGCCCCAAGGAGCCCTGGCAGCTTCCTCTGCGGGGGCGCCCAGGCCTCACTCACTTTTCTGGGTCTCCCCCGCGGAGCGCGTCGGCCTCCGGGGGCGGCTTCCCGCCATGGCGACCGTCGCCTCCGAAGCCCTCCGTTCCGTCCTCCCGTTTCGCCGTTGAAATCGCCCGCCAGAGGCTCGGCAGGAAGTGACGCCAGAGCCGCACGCCGGAAGCCTCAGAAGCGCGTAGGCGCCATCTTGGATAGAAGGCGAGGTCGGCGTGACGCGAACAGAACGCGACGTTCCCGGAAGAGACGTGGCAGCGGGCCGGAGAGAGGAGGGGACCCAGGTGGGCCTCGACCGGCACCGGTTAGGAGAAGCGAGAGGCCGCTCGGGCTGGTCCGGAGACGCTGAGACGCCCTACTGGAGTGGAGGGGACGCCCCTCGAACGGTTCCCTCGGAAGGGAGGAAGGTATGGAGACTGGAGGTCTGCCGGCTCCGTGGCTGGGGGAAAAGTCCGGTCACTCGGCGGCCTGGAGAGGGCGGCGGAGGCTCTCGGACACCTGTGCTCTGGGGTGGGCGGGAAGTGTGATCACACGGCCCCCGGTTCCTTGGCAGGTGGGGAGAGCGATGGGCTTTGTGGGCCGGGAGCTCTGGGCTTCACGGGGCTTGGCCCCGTTCGGAGTATGCCCGGATCCTTTAGGATTGCAGCCTGGGGGGTGATTGCCAGGGGATCAACCCCGCCGAATTTAGGTCAAGCCCTCCTGAGTAAAGGTGTCCACGTTCGGATCCCCGCCTGTCACTGCCCTGCCCTGTTAGGCGATCGGGTCTTCTGTGGAGTCCCTGGTGCTCTGTGCGCTGGGCTGATTCTTGCAGACCTTTCATGACCCGACTAGGGAACATCATCAGAACAGAGCATATCCTCGAACATAATCAAGGCCCAGATAAGCAGGGATTAACGCCAAACAAATAACCATCAAGCAGAAAACAGCACCCCAATCAAGGAACCAACAAGAAGAAAAAGACGTCCCCAGCACCACTGACAGGGAGCAAACCCTCCTCCCTTTTAGCACTGATGATGTTTCAGAATCATGAAACTTTGCAAGAAAACAACCAAGCTCAGAGAGCATCAGGGACCCCACGGTTCAACCCTGAACTTCAGATATTCCCTTCCGTTGATCAGGGCTTCTTTCATGCTATTCAGGTCCTAATTTGAGTTATCATTTCAGGAGTTGGTGGCTGAGACTGCTCTTTTCCCCTCTTCTCCTTTGTCTTAATTGTTCTTTCAATGGTGAGGTTAAAACATTTTTGGTTTATGATGGTGTCTTTTGCCCCAAAAAGCGGACCCTGCAGCTGCAGGAAAAATGCTAGGATGATGATAATGATGACCTAGAATCTCACTGTTCAAATGCAGATTCTGTACTTTATTGGGCAAGCATGGGTCGACATGCAGGGAATTTGACTCAGGCACAGCAGCTCTCAGTACATTAGTAAGCCAACAGTTCAAGTTGGGTAGCCATATATGCTTCTTACATTAATAATTTAAAAACAGACATCAGAACTGGTGGGTTTTAGGGGGCCTGGAAGCTTTTGTGCATGACAAGTGCTGTAAACATGCATGAATGATGCAAATAGCAAATACCTGGAGAGATAGATTCACGTGTTTGCTGGAGATAAGCCAATGTTTTCCATGCTGGCTGGGGAATTCTGGGAGTTGAAATCCAGATATCTTCAAGTGGCCAAGGTTGAGAAACACTGGGTCAGATAATGTCCTGTGAAAGCTTACTGGGAAGTAACTCATGCTGAATTTGATAAGGTAATCCTTATATACCTGATATCTATGGGTATGATGCACTTCTGGGAGTGATTTTTCTTTATAACCCATAAAGTAGGAATTCTTATGCCTGCTCATAAGGTAGGCATTCAGCAAGGCCATGTTTCTCCACATTCCTAAGTGTCACCTGCTGTTTCCTTTTATGCATGCAGCTGTGAAAGCACAGAAGCCTTATGCTCAGTAAGATGTACAGGCTTAGCGTGCCTAATTTGGATCTTTGGAGAGTGGTCACATTTCAAAACGTTGCATTTTGACGATTGTCCGATTTGCTGTGAGTTTCAGATGAGGTGTCTGAGAACTGCAAATGTGGCTAGGGAAGCACAGGTGAATCATGCCTAAATATTGATTTTATTGATTTAATTTCCATGGCCGCCCATTTCGACCAAATAGCTTTGGGCGGTTTATCATTCTAAAACGGTAAAACACTTAAATCCAATAAAAACCGTTCAAAGCAAATATGTGCAGCAGCCAAGAAAACTGATCAGTTAGCAATAAAGCCTGTAATGCCTACAGAGCTCCAGGAATATACAGCTAAGGTATTTAAACCTTCTGAAAAGTTAACAGAGTTGGGGCCATTCTAGTCTCCAAAGAGAAGATTCCACAGAGCAGGGGCTACCAAGGGCAGGCCTGTCTTCTGGTCCCTGCCACCAACACTCTTTGGCAGGTGGGGTCTGCAGCATGCCCAGCCTGCTGGACCTAACTGAACAGGTAGAAAAAAAGATGATCGGTCAGGTAACCCAGTCCCAAGCCATGTAGGGCTTTAAAGGTGACAACCAGCAGCCTGAATTTCACTCAGCAATACACGGATAGCCCGTGGAGCTCAAATAATATGCTGTACATCTGAGACCATTTACTACCCATGCAGCTGCTTTCTGTACCAGTTAAAGCTTCCAAAGGCTCCTCAAGGGCAGCCTCATGTGGAGCACATTGCAGGAATCCAAATGAGAGCTTACGAGGGTATTGGTGACCGTGGTCCGGGAATGTGCGCAACTGGCACACCGTCTAAAGGTGTGCAAAAGATTCCCTAGCTTTTAGCGAACTACTTGCACTTCGAGGAGGAGCCATGAATCTAGGAGAACCCCCAGGCAGTGCCACCCCATCCAGAAGCAAAGATCCAAGAATGTTTGTTTCCAGAGGGTCCAAATAGCCATCTTGCTAGGGTTGGGTTGGAGCCCATTTCACCCCATCCAGATCCTGGGATCAGACATCCACAGCATCACTCAAAGGGCCTGGGGAAGAAATGTAAAACGGGGTGTCATCTGTATACTGATGTTGTCTCACCCCAGCCAACAGGTCGCCTCACTCAGTGGCTTCGTGGTGGAGGTTGAATAGGAGGTGAGAGACAGCCAAGCCCTGAGACATGCCATGGGCTGGTTCTTTCCCCCCATATTAACACTGACTGGAAGCAACCCCAGAAGGAGGAAGAAAACCAGGGTGGGATAGTGCTGCCCACCCCCAACTCCCGAAGCTGGTCCAGAAGGTTACCATCATCGATGGTATGAAATGCCACTGAGAGATCAAGAAGATCCAGGATGGATGCACCACCTCCATCCCGCTCCTCCCAGAGTTCATCCATGAATGCCAACCCAGTCCCAAGTCCTGGTCTGAACCCCGACTGAAAGAGGTCTAGATAACCCAGTTCAGGCTTCTCTGAAGCTGCCGCGCAACCTTTCTCTCAAAAAGCTTCCCTAAAAAGGGAAGATTGGAAATTGGACAGAAAGCGTCCAGCCTCGCTGGGCTGAGCAAGGCTTCCTTGAGGAGGGACGCACCACCAGCTCTTCGAGAGCTGGCGGGACCGTTCCCTCTCTCAAGGAGGACCCAACCCTGCATCCCCTCCTGCACAGCTTTCATGAGCCAGGAGGGGCCCGGGTATAACCCACCAGAGGCCAAACTACCCCCTAAGAGAGCCTTTCTACTTCCTCAGTTCTATGGGCTCAAACTCCTCCTGGGTCACCATGCAAGGTTTAGCCCCCGCCACCGATTCAAATGTTCCAGGGGTCTTTCTCTTTTAGGCAGGGAAAACTGTGAAGGCAACGAAGGATTTGGGATCATGGGGGCGCACAGTTTGGGAGCGAGGATAACGGAGGTGGTTTTCTGAACGTTCGAGCGAATAGGCTGCAAAGTACAGCGAAAGCACGAGGCTGTGTGTGGGCCGTCTCTCCCTCGAATGCACGCGAAGATAACCCCTCTGCCCGTATCCTCTTTCTCTTCCCCCAGCCGTCCTCGGCCTACGCCGCTCTTGCGCTGACCACAATGGGCCTCTGTAAATGCCCCAAGAGGAAGGTCACCAACCTGTTCTGTTTTGAGCATCGGGTGAACGTCTGCGAGAACTGCATTGTTGCTAATCATGCTAAGGTAAACGGAGATAATTCGGAGAGGTGAGATGGCTTTGAAACGAGAGCCCAGGGGAATGAGAAGGGTGATGGACTGTACGAGCAGGATGCCACACCCTGCAGTCTATGGCTGGAGAAGGGCCTAAGAACGCGATACAGGAGACAAGAGAAACTGAAATGGGTACAGGAAGTCCTCATCTTATGACTGGTCCCTTAGCGACTATTTGGAGTTATGACTGACCTGAAAATGGGTACTTACGACCTGGGTTCAAAGGTCCGATAGTTGGGCCCGCTGCACTGCCACGTGAGCAAGCTTCAGGTGCTCAGGAACACGGCTGCGTTTGCAGCCCTTTGCAGCGTCCCACGGTCACAAGGTTGGGGTTTCTTTTGACGGCTTTGCCAAAAATGAGTTCTTCTGTTTTTTAGCAAAAAGTAGAGAACTTATTGGTACCTTATTGATGAACAAGCACTGCCTCTGCTTAACAACCGCCACCAAAAAAAAATCATAAACATTGGGTCAGTCTTGTCACCAACCTGTTTTACAACTGTTGTGTCATTACAGTGTGACTGTAACGGGCAGGTTCCATTACGGTTGTATGTTGAGGACTGGCTGCATTAAACAGAATTCATTGAGGTCTTAAATTAATTCACTTCTTTTGCCAATTAATTAGAAAGCATGCTGCTTCGGATTCGTGGTATACATTTAGTTTAGTTCCAGTAGATGAGGGGGGCTACTCGACATTATTGTGACCCTGCGCTCCCCGAGCACTGATGTTTCCAAGGCTGCCTTTCAGCTCCTTTCCAGTTCTTGACTGGTTTGCCACTATTTGTCCCTGAGGGTGGAAAGACCAAACTAGAATCTCATCTAACTCTGACATTACAAGCCGTGCTGATCAAAGTGGCTAGAGTGGCTAGAGTAGCATACACAAAGTGGCTAGAGTAGCATACACTTCCCCCCCTCTGTGTTAGAGTCTGATTGCTGCAAATCATTTCGAAAAACTGAAATAAAGAGTTGCTTTAGCATGAAAAACAAATCCTTGCAACCTGCTTTCGATGCAGTTATTATAGTGTTCCTGGTCTGTTACAAGTATATTCACAGACAGTCTCGTTTTTTCAGATCCTTCCCAAAATTGGAAATTGTTCAATTTTGTATTGGGGTTGATGCGATCAGATTAAAAACAACAGTTCCCATCACCTGCAGCAATTTTTAAACAACTTGGACAGAATGTGTAGGCTGGTCAAAAGCATCTGAGATACCCATTCTGTTACAGAGGGGATTCCCAAATCTGATTTTTTTTTCTGTTTAAATAGCTGTGGTATCGAGGCACCTGGATAGCAATTTATATGGCATATAAATTTAATAAAATAAATTTATATGGCATATAAATTTAATAAAATAAACAGAGGGCCACTTTGGGTCTCCTCATACCATGTTACAAGCTGTGCTGATCAAAGTGGCTAGAGCAGGAAGAAAGCTTGATTTAATTTTACCCAGTCTGTGATAAGCTCTACGTGTGCTAACAATGTGCCTCTTTTGCCACATTAAAAATGGATTGGGAGAGGTTAGGGAGAGGCAGAATAGGCTTAGTGAGGATCATAATTTATGTGTGCACATGTTGTACTGATTTGCTGCCATCCCACAGTCCTAAGATTGTCCTTTCCAATCTCCTTTCCTGGGACCAGGCCCTCCTCACTGGGGATGCCCAGGGTTCTGACTAGAATGTATAATTTCACCTTGATCTTTGGATCCATTAAGTCATGAACCTGCTTTTTCTTTAAACACCCCCTGCCCTACCCAGATTTCCTCTAATCTCGTGTTCGCTTCTCACCTTAGTAGCTCACAAGATTCTTTCTGCCCTGAATCTTGGGCTCTTTCTCACTGGAGTTGACTTAGCATTTTTGGCATATATGCCACTTTTCTTTTTGCAAAATAATCAGGCTGCCCAATCATATTTCTACCACCTTTGTACCAATTGGGTATTTTTTTTCTGTGCCTCTGTTTTTCAGTGCATCGTCCAGTCATACCTGCAGTGGCTTCAAGACAGCGATTACAATCCCAATTGTCGATTGTGTAATACACTTCTTTCCAGTAAAGAGACAGTCCGGCTTGTGTGTTATGGTCAGTAGAAAATCTGCATCTTGTGCCAGAGAGGCTTCCCCTTCTGCGACTGCCCAGGATACAGTCTTGGTAGTGGATACATTGGGGTTCTCCTCTCTCATCCTGTAGGAGACTAGCATAAATGTATCCTGGTTTCTAAGCTTCAAAATGTCTAATGGGTTTTAATTATCCAGGGTTTGAGTGTAATTGTCTTGATTTTACTGTCATTTTTTGCATTTTGTTCTCAGTTGCCTTATTTTGTTCACAGTTGCCTTGAGTGTTTCTATACATAGAAAGAAATGTTGCTATAATACAATCACGTGAAAAAAGGAAGTATTTTTCTATGGTTTTACATGATCAGGACACAGTAAAAATCACCTGATCCTTAGCAGTTCTTAAAAGTAGGTAAGTGCAGCCTCAGATGAACAACAAC
>JANHZU010006003.1:29613-42489 GCA_032468055.1 Acrochordus granulatus | reverse complement strand
TGTACCAAGTACTCCAGAGTCAAATGTGCTGGTATTGGGTCACGCAACAGGACGAGGATCCCAAGCACACCAGCGAATCTACGACGGAACGGCTGAGAAAGAAAAGAATCGAGGGGCTGCAATGGCCCAGTCAAAGTCCAAGATTTTTTTCACGTGTGGTTTCTCCATGTTGGCTTTCTTTTTATAAAATAAATGATGACACGGTGAAATACGTTGCGAGTTGTTGCTCATCCGAGGTTGTATTCACCTACTTTTAGGAACTGCTGAGGACCAGATGATTTTTACCACGTCCCGATATGTAAAACCATTGAACCCAAAGAGGGTGTACTTTCTTTTCACATGACTGTAAATACCAATAAATGAAATGGAAGGGCCAGCCCCCGAGATATTTTGGCAGTCTTCCCATAAATTCATCCTTCTGGTCCTGACATGTCAGGGCTGTAGTTCAACAGGCTTCACACAGGGACTTTAATGGTGGAGGTTAAAGAAGAGAAAGTAAAATGATAAAGATATGAAGGGAATATTTTTATATCATATAGGTGTGGAAGGGAAGATTGGATTTGCACAGAACATTAAGCCGAGATTGTTAAAATATGGTTTGTTGAGAAAGCTACAACAGCTTGATTTGCACATCATGTTAAGCCATAATGGATGCATTGGCACACTGGGGTACATCTGAAAGGAACTCAGTGCCTGTATGTATTAGTGTTTGTATCCTAGGTCAACTTGAACATGTATAATTAGAAGCTGGATGTTAAAAATGGATTAACTGGGAATCTCCATGGGAGACAGACCCTAGTCAACCTGGGCCAGTCTCAAAGAGCTGAAAAGGATCAGCTAAAAACCCAGAGCTCTAGGCTAAACTGGGAAGATGAAAGGTCATTCTATAATAAGTCATATTCAATCCCTCTTCTTGACAGTTATGAAGAGAATTACAAGGTTGTGTCGCTAGGAGTTGACATCAGCTTCAGAACACCTTTATTGGACGGAGGTTTTCTGTTGCTTGTGCGCTGCTCACTTGTCAACATCGTACCTGCTTTCTCCCACAGATGATATTTGCTGATGTCAGTAACAAACAGCATGGAAATAGCATGAAGTTATTTGCATTGTACTCAGAAGCAGAAAAAGATGAGGATTCCAGCAGGAACCTCTTTGCAGCTCTTTCAAAGCAGGACTTAACCTTAACTGCCTCTCTTCCCTCTAGATCTCTTTCACTGGTCCTGCCTCAATGAGATGGCCAACCAGCTGCCGCAGAACACAGCCCCCGCTGGCTACCAGTGTCCCTCCTGCCAGGGTCCTGTCTTCCCTCCCACCAACTTGGTCAGTCCAGTTGCATCTGTCCTCCGAGAGAGGCTCTCGACTGTCAACTGGGCTCGGGCTGGACTCAGGCTTCCCCTGGTAAGAAATTAATCCTGCCATTGTCGTGTTGCTTCATTGCCAATGTTACAGCACCAGATCAAGTTAAACCTTCAATCCACTTTGAAGTGAATCCAGGCTTTTTTTTTTCCAGCAGTTGAGAGCCTCAGGAATGATGATGGATTGACCTCTGTTGAGGGCAGGGGTTTGGATTTGAGCCAAGGGTTTCCAACCTTTGATTTTGTCTTTATCTTTAAAAATAGCTGTTTTTTAAAAAAAAATCCCTGCAGACAACCTCCTTATCATTATTTGTCAAAGAACAACATCTGCCTATCCTAGGTCCTTGGGAAGGAGTGGATAAAAATGCCAAGTTCAGTGTAAACTTCCGGCTGACTGCGTGACAAACAATAAAATAACAGCCAAAATGATTCATCTGTAAAAAGTATCATGTGCCAGTAATGGAATATTGGTGGGAACATAGACTTGAAAAAGAAATTGAAACTGAGCAGGTTAAAATATTGTGGGATTTCCAAATACAGATGAGTAAATTCTTGGTTCATATCAGATCATATCATCAGATATAATTGTTTGAAAACAAAGCATGGATAATTGATATGGCAATACCAAGGAATAGTAGAAGACAAAGAATTGGGGAAGATTGCGAAGTCTCAACATCTGAAAATCAAAACTGAAAGATTATGGCATAAACCAGCCATGGTGGTCCCAGTGGTTATCAGCACACTGGATGCTGTACCAAAAAATCTTGGACAAAACCTGCTCATTGGCAAAATTTCCATTGGTCAGTTGCAAAAGGCCGCATTGCTTGAATCTGCACGTAGACTGTACCAATACATTACAACATCCCAGTTTCTTGGGAAGAACTCAGTGCATATGCAGGCCAACCCCAGTAAAAATTGGCAGCTTCGATTTCACATTGCTGTGTATATAATCCTAATAAACAAGATCCCGAACCAAGTACTGTACCAGAACGTGCTGCAGATTGTGGGTGCTTTTTATTACTTACAACCTCTGGGATGAGCTTGTGTAAGGCAGAAAGAAGTATGATGGGAAATCAAAAATCTTCCCAAAGCAGAGGAGGCAGGTTTGATCCAAATGGCTGGTGCTGGAAAACAAACCCAGAATGGCCTATTCATTCCGAATAGCCGTATCAGCCACAGAAAGGAAACTATCAGCTTTGGGAGCAAGGAGAACAAAGCTGGTACAAAACAAATAAAAATAGCTTTTTAACTATTTATTTTCCCTTTGTTCAGAGCTTGCCTGCTCTCCAGAAGCCAAGCCAGATAGCTGGATAACACGTTCAAAATTGGTTAGTAATGCTTCCCACGAGGAAAATCTCAGGGATATAAACAAGGCTGGGAAGTAAAATAATAAAATAAATCCAAGAAGACAGCCTGGAAAGTCCGTTATTTCTGCCTAAAAACCACCACAAGCCTGTCCCTGATGTCATTAGGAGTCATCTCAAAGGAGCCTTCACTTGGACTTTGGAAGCTGCTTCCTTTTCAAAAAAAATAAAATAAACACGTCCGTCTCGTTTTTGCTTTTGTTCTGTTCAGATTGATGAAACGGAAGTGGCTCAAGACACGGCTGCTCACGACATCTCAGATTGCACAGACTGGTCCAGTTTCACAGGTAAGTACATGAGGTCGAGACAGGGTTTTTCTTTCCACCTTAGCCAAGTTGCTGAGTTAAACTTGAGTAGACTTCAGCTCCCAGAATTCCCCGGCCAGCCCTGTTCTCGGAATTGAAATCCACTCCTCTTAACTTTAACTCATCTTAAAGTCGCTAAGGTGGAAAAAAAACACCGGGTTAGGAGCTAGACGGGGACACCAGCATTTGTTATAAGCCTCCTAGAATAGGTGAGATGGAAACTCATGTAAATTAATAAATAAGTAAAAATACATGAATAAAGCCAAATATTATGATATTGCAACCCAGGGAATAGGGCTATTGGGAGTGTTTCGGCAACATCTGGAGAGGCCAGAGGACAGATTCTGGTCCTCTTTTCAATCCTACAACTAAGATCAGTGTTGAAGATCGAGCCCCATTGTCGAGTTGCACTTCTTAAGTTTTTGAGGACTTCGGGGACCTGAGCAACTATCAGGGGGATTCCTTACCTTTCTCCTCCCCAATTCCAAAATCAAGAGCAGGGTCAGATCTTGCCTTGTTTTGATCTTCCTTGAACATATTCCAGCATTCTGTTGCTACCCACTTTATCACTTGGAATCATCTCTGAAATCATAATGGCTGCATCCCTAGAGAATGCTGCCTCCTAATTAGTTTTAACTATGGTTCACCCAGTCTTATCAGTACCACAAATAGATCCCAGTCAAGGGATAAGAACCACTTTGGTCTAGTGGTTAAGGCAACAGGTTAGAAATCAGGAGGTCATGAGTTCCAGTCCTGCATTAGCCATGAATGCCAGAGGGATGACTTTGGACCAATCAGCAGATGACTGTGAGTTCCAATCCCACCTTAGGCATGAATGTCAGCTGGGTGACTTTGGGCCAGTCACTCTCTCTCAGTCTAACTCACCTCACAGGGTTGTTACTGTGGAGAAAATAGGTGGAGGAAGGCATGTTAAATAAGTTTGCCGCCTTGAGTTATTTGTAAATAAAGTTTCTCCATCCCACCAGGCAGAAGGCAGAACAAGTGAGTAGAATACAAAAAAAAAAGCCAGTTACAAACTATGATTATAGGCTGAGATATAATGTCCAGCCTGATTAATTGAAGCTATAATTTGTAAAACAGTAGTAGATTGTTTTTAAATTTGTGACTGCGGGGGAAACCATGAGTGGACCATGTGTGAAGAGAGGGATCAGCCTTGAGTCATTACGCATGACCAAGCGAAGGAGCGGCAATCCCTGGGTGGACTGTTAGATATATGCCAGGGTCAGAAGTCGTGGTGCTCCGGAGGAGAAATTCTTGTAAACGTGAAGCAGCCATTAAAGCAATAGATTAGAATTACTTTCATTTGGCTCATTCCTTTCATCCCAACAGTGACTCTGTGTTGAAAAACAAGCTATTCTTGGTATCCTGGATTTGCACTTCCTAGAGCCTGCTAAAAAAGCCGATCACCTACATTAGGGCTTTCTGTTACATTTCAGCCAGGCTGCAAAGTTTTGGAAGCGCAGTACTTGGCCTGGACCACCATTGTGGTCACAGAAGGAGATGGACAGATCTGAGGAACCAAAATGTATTTGTTGGCTAACACTGTTGGCTTACGGAGTTACCAGAATTGGTTGGCCAATAAAATTTAAATCATCATAATCAACAGCTCCGTTCCAAAAAGCATCTGTGGCTGAGTTGGTACAACTGCCGGTTCGCTGAACCACCCCAGTATCTGAATTCAGCCACAGTCAGGTGACATGATACCTTATTTTATTGCGACATGCATTGACTAACGTGTTGCCCGTCACTGGTTGAGTAGCCTACGAAAATACATATAATTCTTGAATTCCCGGAAAGCTCTAAAAGTAGAGCTGAAGGCTAAAAATCTCAAAACCCCCAGATTTCACTGTAGCCCAAGCTGTTTTTCCTCTCCCTCTGTTCCCAGCTCTGAACTCAGAAGAAGCTGCCCCACAGGATTCCGTATCCGCGTTTGCCTACAACTCTAGTTGCAACTTTGCGTCTCCACAGCAGCAGCAAAACCTGAAGAACGGCAGTGTTGCAGAACAGCACACAGTCGTCAGCATGAGTGATGCGGGGAGAGACCTTGTCACTATCAATGCAGGTAGGCAGCTGCACTTCGGAGGGTGACGGAAGAAGATAAATGTGCCTTGGTTTTTTCGGGGAGGAGGGTCTCACCTGCTGGTCGCAGAATCCCCATCAGCGTCCCACCGATCTCCTGCCGTTTCATAGTGGGATTATACTTTTAGGATCTGGGGTGCCTTGAATTTTCGTTGGATAAATCCTCAGATTCCTAATCACCCAGAACTTCAATTAACTCATTTTGGTTGCAGTGGGAGAAATCTCAATACAAGATCATAAGGACTTTGGCTTTTTTTCCCACCTCTGCCTGTATTGAATCTTGGGGCGCAGGAAAAAAAAGGATCGTGAAATGAAGAGGAAGGGAAATGAAGCATAGAAGGTCTCTACCAGACCCCCTCATTTGATTGCAGCAGGGTCCTCTTTAACAGAGGAGGGAGTGGCGGCGTATCGGTGACGACATCACGCAGGTGCTGTGACTTAGAGATTTGCGTCAGAGGTGGCCCCAAGTACATGACTGGTGCTGTGCCGTTGCACGTGTGCAGCCACTCTGGCATCACAGCAGTCCTTATAGGGCCTGCTGCCCAGAGGTGGCATTCTCCCGGCTCTGTTGTCACGCCTTCCCTTCTTCGCTATTCGAAGAAAGTATGTTGCTGTGCTGCCTGGGGCTCCTGGGAACCGTAGTCCTGCCATCAGAGATCGTTTATCTCTGCGGTAGAATTCAAAAACAGTCTTGATCCGAGTAAAATCGAGTTCAAGAAACAAGCAGGGAAAAAAACTGCCCCTTCCCAGGCAGAAAACTGCCCTAAAATCTCAGCCAGGGATGTCTGTAGGGTTAGGGTCAAAAAACCAAGATGGCAGCCGCGCTTGGAAGGATTGAAGCCCCGTCCATTTTCAAGTGCTGTCACGGGTGGTTGGAGCCCCTTGACCGCTCCTTGATCTCGTTCCTGGCTCCTGTGCGGGATTCCCCCTCTTCACGTTGCAAGTTGACCGTTGATGGTGGCCATAACAAACAAATGTACAATCCATATGTGGGGAAGAGAGAGACACGGAGCAGCGGATGGGTGGGGTGGTGTTGGCCGGTCTCCTACAGGAAGGCAAGGAAGAAGGATTTGAAGCAGTGGGTCGGTTCCGGGGGTCGAGGGTCCTGGACTGGTCGTGGGTCCTGGACGCAGTTGGATTTTTTTTCCTTTTCCGGATCATCATGGTTTGTACAGCTGAGATTATGTCTTAAGCTGCTCTTAAGATGGGTTCGTACGTGGCTTGTTTTTAACGCCTCCCTCCCATTGCTGTGGAGAGACCCGGTTTCAGGCATCTCCAGGGAAGCTAAAAGGACGCTGTGCTTCTCTTGGGGCGAGGAAAGGTCGCTTTTCCCCAAGCCCTTCCCTTCTCTCTGCCCGTAGCCTCCTCATCGCGAAAAATTTACGACACCCGGGAAGGGAGCTACGGCCGGGAATCGAGCACCGCCATCGACTTCGACGAGGACAAGTATCGACGGCGGCCGACGCTCAGCTGGCTCGCCCAGCTGCTGAAGTGAGTCCCGAGAAACGCTCTCCAGCCCGGTTGGTTTGCAAACGGCTCTCCAGGGAGGTCGGGGCGTGTGGGGAGATGTGTGGGCAGACGATCCTCACGTGGCCTCGTGCCCTCCAGATTGTCTCTTCGTGGTGCGAGCGCTTCATGAGGCTGAAAGACGGGCCGCTTTCTTTCGAGGGCGATGCCAAGTTGTGCTTCGCTGCCAAGCACGTTGTCCTTGTGTATTTTCTGGACACTCTTCCTTTTGGGGGTGATCGTTCAGGACCCCTTCTGGGCAGCCCCCTTGTGCCTTCGCCCCCTTCGAAAAGCTCTGTGGCTCGGTGCGGGCTTCGCCTTCTGTGGTCTCACAGCAACCCAGCCGGCGACTCGAAAGCACCCCCCAAGAGGCAACATCGAACTCAGGACCCGAAGCGGGTGGGAACCCTAACCTTCTCTTCCCTTCTGCTGGCAGGAACCGCTTCGGCGCCCGAAAGCAGCCACGCTCTTTAATGCAGAGGTTTGTCATTTTCCTCCTGATTGGCGGGATCGGCTTCCTCACCCTCGTCATCGTCATGATGAAGCTAGGCCGGGCCTCGGCTGACAACGACCCTAGCCTGGACCCCAAGTTCAACCCACACATCCGAGTGGGACAGTAGTGAGTAGGGCCAGCCTCTCCTTTGACATGTGGCCCGTACCCCACACTCAGCTCTTCTTCTTGGCAGTTCCTTGGCAAATTGAACCCGGGAGGGGGATCCCGGGTTGCATCTGTTGGGTCTCAGTGAGCTTCCCAGCCTGGATGAACAAGGTCACTGGGACACTTTGAAGCTTGGACGAAGGTATATGGCGGTTAAAAGACGGCCCTCCATCTCTTTCTCCTCCTCTTCCTCCTCCTCCCAATCCAGCAGGTGTTGAAAAGAGTGCATTTTGCTGCCCCAAAGGGCAGTTTTATGCAGAAATGCCAGGGGGGCAGTTGAGGGGCACAATTAAACAGGCAACTTGAATGAGAACAATTGCTCACATCTATTTTTCTTCCCTTGCTGGTGCTCAGTAGGTTGGTGGGCAAAAGAGGTCTTTTGGGGTCGCTCATCGCAACCCGTATATCGCTACAGCTTGGCAAAGAAATGTCCTTGTGGGGCTTTCCTTGAACTAAGCGGTTTCCCCATTGATTTGTTTCCATGCTTGGATGGATGCTTGGGACCATAGTGGTCTTTGGCTCAGTCCGCTGCCACCCAACCTGCAGCAATTTTTTTATGAAAGTTTGAGGATTTTTAGTTCAAGGAATCCTAACCTAGAGCCTCCTAATCCATTCTGGTGCTGATGCAACAGCTGCCCTTGGTTGCAAGAATATCAGCTCCACCCAAAAAAGGGAGTTTTGTCTGCACTGGAGAAACACCAACGTGTACTCAGTAGTTTTCTTTAACACGCCTGCTGCTTTCTCTCTAATCCTCTGGCAGAAGTGAGAAGGACCACAACTGTCTTTAAGATCCTTGTGATGTGTCTTTGAGGCCTTTGGGCTTGTGGGCTATTTTGTAGGACCGAAGGCTGGAACCACGGCTTTTCTCTCCAACCCCATGGCAGATGGCAATCCATGGTTTTGACTGGCAGATGGTTGAACTGCTGTGGAGATGAGAGGTGGATGGTTCCTCAGTGCTTAACTGTCGCTTTACTGCCAGGCATTACCCATCAAAAATGAAGACCTGAGCAGGACCCATGACCCTCTGCTCCACTGTTCCTTGTCCTCTTGAGAGCCCTCTGCCTTCTAGCCCTCTGCCTTCCAAGTTCACCTTCGCTAGCATCCCTCACCATTCAAACCTTGGTTTCTCTGGAAGGGTAGCAGCAGCCATGTCTTCTCCAAAATCACCTTTCCCTCTGTCTGGTTCTTGCAAGTCTGGTGGGTCCATAGCCTCATCAAAAGTGGTGGCCCCAATCCATGTAGAGGGCACCTACATGGTGACGAAAAGGCTTTTCTCATCCCTGATGTTCAATCAAGAAGGGTGAGGCAAGGCACCTCTTCCCACAATCTTTTGCAGGAGTCTGGGTTTGGGAAGGTTTGGGCTAGTGGAATCATGATAAATGATTTTACTGAGGTTTACTTCTTGCTTTCACGTGCTTTGGGTGTAGGACAGCGACCGTGCAAAGTTCTGGCACATTGAAGCAATAGAGACATTTGTTAATATTCTATTAAACTCTCTTGGTTGATCCTGGCTGTTGTTTGTTTGTTGCTCTTTCATCTTCTTTCTCTCTTTCTCTCCCTGTCTTGCTTCTGTTGCATCATTCATATTTTTCTTCTCTGTATTCAATGGTGAGATAGTCCATCCAGAATCGGGCAGCATACAGAGCAAAATTCAAGGCTGGAAGAAAAGGAAAGGGTCATGTCAAAACCACTGAATTTCCCACATGGAAGTGCTTCAACAAGTCCTCCCTGATTTTAGGGGTTCCTGACAAGTGCTACGTGCATGCTTGAGCACGCCCTGGATCACAATTTAAAATCCAAATTGCCATGCCTCCTACCCAAGTGAGAAAGCAGGGAGGTCTGCTCTGAATTCTCTAGTATTAAACTGGACTGTCTTGACTGTCAAAAAAAAAAAGCCCATAGCATAGCCATGTTGAATCTTGGGTTCCTTCATCAGGCTACGTTGAGGAAACCACAGTGGGTTCATTTATGACTAGGGCTGGATTCTCACATTTGCTGACCTGTAAAGTATTATGACAAGAGTTCGGGTAAACTAAGATTTTGAGGGGTTTTTTAATGAGAAAATGGGTCTCTTTCTTCTTTTAGAGTTGGTAACTTAATTAGGGGAAAAAAAGATTTTGTGGGCCCCAGTCTAAAAATCCAGAGAAAACAAAATTGAGATCTTTCAAAACTTTTCTTTTGAACAGGGGAGAATGCATTGTGGGATTTTCCAGATCCAGCCAGTCCTTCCTCCTTGGACCGCGCGTGAGCACTGAGAAAATATCCTCAGTGAGTGCTTTCCATCTTTCTCTGTATATTTTAACAACTCTGGGGCTGCACATTGCTCAGGAAGGATTTGTTCCTTTATTAAATTTATACGCTGATAAGGTGACTCTGGGGGCGGCTTACAAACAGTAAAAAAAATAAATATAAAAACAATTAAAACTTAAAGAGCTCTATAAAAAAATAGAGCCAAGGAAACGGACGATAGCGGGGTGAGGATCTTCTTACCCCACCGAACAAGGGTTGGTTGAGGTCTGTGCAACTGCAGTGAAGGAAATTGGAAAATGGGCTTGTGGTGGGGGAAAAAAATGCACGTAGGATTTCCCAACCTTGAGGGGTGGGCTTCATTTTCCAGGATTCCCATGCTGGCTGGGGAATCCTGGGAGTTGAAGTCCACACCTCCCAAAATTGCCAAGATTGCGACATGCTGGCCTAGATGGATTGGAGACTAAACAGTAGCTAAGAGAAGCTATTTTAATACCCCCAGAAACTCTCTCTTCCACCTCCTCCTCCTCCTCCACGGGATCTTACCAAGGGAGGTCAGAGCTAAGCACGTCAAGAAGCCATCATCCGCTTGCAAGGTGTAGATGCTTGCTAGCAGGGCCCAGTAAAAGCTGATCACGTGGGAGAACTGTGAGAAACCCAAAGAGGAGGAAAAGAATGAATGGTCTCCCGCTGCAAGGAGCAGCACAGCTCTCTCCCAATGTTGTAAAAGCAGATTTTAAGGAAATAGGAAGATAATCGCGCTACCCACAGGAATGTCAGCCCCTAACACTACCGAATTGCAGGACGAAGAAAGGGCCTTCAGAGATGGCAAAGAGCAGCCCGGAGATGAGTTTGCCTGTTGGTAAATGCTGGCCGTTTTGTGAAAGTGCCCACTGCACGTTCTCAAAATCCCGTGATGTGCCTCGACCCCAAAAGTTACCGTACCGACACCTTGCCTAGATCTTTCTTGTCGGAGCCTATCGTTCGAAAGAAATTGTGACCCCAAAAGAGCAGGGAGGTGCCTTCCCAAAAGAGCCAACATGGGCTCAGCTAGCTGGGTTCCCACGACATGCTTAATCTCCACCCAGGGTTAACAAAACCAGTTGCATTTACCTAACCTGTGATGGCCAAGCAAGTAAACGGTCTTCTAATGGGATGTGATGGGCTGGTTCCTGTGCCATGGCAGGAAGCCGAAATCAGGAAGGGCAGCCTCGTTCCTAAAAGGTGTGCCCTGGAATCTAAAACGGTCTTGTTCATTCTGAAGCAGGGCTCCACTTCCAAACTGTCCAGCAAACTCCTCCGCATCCCGATATACAGAATTAGGAGACCTAACTTAAAAGGAGCGGGAGGGTTTATCTTTCATCTATGAAAAGTTGCACCTTTGTTCGTGGGCTTGGACCATTTTTAAGTTTCTCACTTCGAGGAAGGAGGTCTTGGTGAGTCTCCTCCTGCTGCAAGGCAGGTGAAACCCACCAGCTCACCCTGTTGCACAAGGATAGCTCGTGAGAAGCATCTCCATGGGTTTCTGACCAAACTTAAGCATCTCACTTCAAGGAAGTAGGTCTTGGGTAAGTCTCCTCCTGCTGCAATGCAGGTGAGATCCACCACCTCTATCTTACGACACGGGGACTCACACAGAAATAACATGTGGGAGGCCTCTTCACGAGTTTGGGCTACCTTCGGGCTTCTCATTTCTAAGAAGCAGGCCTTGGGTGAGTCTCCTTTTGCCGCAAAGCAGATGGGACCCACCACCTCATTGGAGTCGCCCAAGAATAACTTGGGAGAAGGGTCTCTGAAAGAGGTTTCCAGAAGGCTGCCCCAGTGCTAGGACATCCGCGTGCTGCAGTAGATCTCTTTCCCCTGACCTCTTCTCTTTGGCAGCCCAGCGAGAGCATGTCTGTTTGCTGTGCCCCGTATTCCCCTCTCTGGGATGAGTGAATTGCAAAAGAATGGAAGGAAGATTGTTTACCAGCAGTGACACGGTAAACCGGAAACTCATGAGATCTCCTCTTTGAGAAACCAGGAAGTGATAGAGGTCCCCAATCATCACTCCCATGTGGATGATAAACAGAAGCCAAGAGCCAATGAGAAAGATGACCTTGTTTGGGAAAGTGACAGTCAGGAAAGGGTCTTTCCAGGAGCCTATCTTAGGCATTCCTTGGCAGCTGGTGTCTTCTTGAGCCTTAGAGGAGCTACGAGGGAAGAGGCCCTCCTGGAGGAGATGGACCTTACGAGAGATGCCTTCAGAGATCCTGGGCTGATGAAGTCATAAGGATGTAGAAGTTCTAGAAGCTGCACGATTGGCAGGCTTTTCCCCAAAGCAGATGGGTATCGGGCGCCACCCTACAGCAGACATGGATTGCTGAGGCACGTTCAGATGACATTCAGGCACTAGGGATAAAAAATATTTACAAATGACGTAGGAAGTCATCGTCCAAGAATACAAAGCTGCTGTACCAAGAACAGGCTCCATATTGAGAGGGAATGTTCAAACTCCCTTGCATTTAGTTCTTCTTACTCTGCACAATGGCTCACATGTCCCCCTCTTGAGTAGGTTGGGTGGTGTCTCCATCTATCCTTTATTTTTCTGTAATGTTCAGAAAGGGCCATCGTACTGGTTTTTCACTGGGGGAGAATGGACTCTCAAATGAGGTTTGCTTAACCCACCTGTGGAACATGATTGAAATGCAATCTAGAAATAGTGAAAATGTTAATGTGGAAAAGGGAGATGTGGAAACTGGCATGTTCTCCTTGGACAAATCATTTCACATTGAAGAAAGGAGACGCATGGGATGGACGGGGTTGTGAATTCTCAAAAATCAAAGGATTCCTGGCCCTAAGCTGGCCAGCTCTGGGTTGCATCTTGTGCAAAATGGAGCAATTATGTCAGGCAATGATCATGGGACATTGTGTAGGACAACAAAATACATTCATTAGTTTGCAACTGACATATATTTAGCAATGTGGGTGTCTGCATAAAACAAAGGTTCACTACCAACATTTGGTTCTACCTCAGCATCATTCATTGAAGTTTTACAATCTTATGTTTTCCCAGATCCAAAGTACAAACCATGCCTTAAATTCTTAAATGATGCTAAACATTCAGGAACCCAACAACAAAGATTCATTCCAATATTGAGCACATAAAATGAAGCAGCTTTCCCATTCCAAACACTGGAATCTAATTCTTTATAGTAAGAATGATGGTACTTTTAATTGTTTATAGCATTTGTTTATATGGTAAACCCCCCAGTGAGGCACCACCTTGCTGTGGTTGGGGGCCTTGTGTGCTCTGAAGATGAGAGCTCTGCCAGAGGTTCAACCATACTGGACAGGTCTCA
>JANHZU010006003.1:11807-29513 GCA_032468055.1 Acrochordus granulatus | reverse complement strand
CACATAATGCGCAGGGAGGACTCATTAGAGAAGACTGTGATGCTGGGAAGGATTGAAGGGAAGAGGAAAAGGGGATGACAGAGGATGAGGTGGATAGATAGCATAGTCAGCGTGATGGGCATGGGCTTGGGAAGCCTGGCGTAATGCAGTCCATGGGGTTGTGAAGAGTCGGACCAACTGCGCAACCGAACAACATGTGGTAAACAATCTACATGGTTTCCAGATGGTATACAGTAAAATGAAATTAATAATAGCAGTAATAATAATCCTTAGGACTGTCTAAAAAAGAAAACCTAACTAGGAAATATGCCTTCTCTGCCATAGCCCCTTCCCTCTGGAACGTTTTCCTCCCGGTGTTGAGGATGACCCCAATCCTGATGGCTTTTTGTAAGGCCTCAGAGAGTTCAATTTGTGCCCTGGCTGGGGTTCAGAGGATGTGAAGGGCCCCGTTTCCTGCCTATATTGACATTTATGATAACTTTGTTTTTCTCAGCTGGCATATATTTTTAATTTGTATTATAATTGTTTTATGATAGTTCATCATGCAGGGTCATTTGTTTGAGGGGGTGGCAATTGAAGCAAATATCTTAAAATAGATACGACAGGTTTTAACTAAACTGAAGATAAATTAACGGCTAGGTGTAAAAACCTGAAACCTCCTTGGCACAACGAACTTCCTTCTTAGAGCACAAAAACCAAGATTGCGGGGTCCGAATGAGAATTCCTTGAATAATAACGCGTCCAGCGTGCACAAAAAACATCAAACCCGACTTGTGGTTCATTAGCCCAGATTTAGCGCGGACTGCAAATCCAAGCCTAGAGTTAATAATGGGCAACGTTGGCCTGTGAACAAGACATGCGTTTCTTCACACGCTGGGTAAACAAGCCAAGCCAATTCTATTTCGTTAACCAGGTTTAGAATGACTCGGAAAATTGGGCTCATGCAAGGGATCGACAATTACAAGAAACGAGGCAAGTACGAGCCCGGCACGTTAGAGGAACAGACAACGTGGACTTGGCGGGTCGTGAGAACGCAGCCGCAACTCTCAGCCTTGCTGACGCGCCTTTATGGTCCAGCTGGAACACTTCCGGGGGCGGGGGCGTTTCCGGAAGTTCTCGGTCTCCGCGGGAGGGCGGGGCGAGCGGCGAGTCTCCCTGGAGACGGACGGACTTCCTGCTTACGCCACCGCTGCGACGGAAGCGCTCCAGGGCGGTTGAAGAAGGGCCATGGCGGCAGTTCAGCCCGAAGGCGGCCCGGAGCCTCCGGGCGGGAAGCGGCGGCCGCACGGGATGCTGAAGCTCTACTACGGGCTGCCGGACCCGACGCGCGAGACTTTGGCCGACCCGGCCAGGGGCGACCTCGGGGGTCCCACCGATATCAACGGGCCCCACTTCGACCCGGAAGTCTACCTCACCAAGGTGAGGGGCTCGGGACACGCCCCTCTGCCGAAGGGGCCTCTGAGCATAGACAGAAGGCCCGCAGGGTGTGAGGAGAGCCCTTCCGCGTTCGTTTTCGCCTTCCCCATCCTCCGTAGGACTACAGTCCCCATCATCCCTTTTGGTGCTGGTGGCTGGAGGATTGTGGAAGCTGCACTCCAGCCGTCCTGGGGGTTCTGGGTTCAAAAACTGGCGCGAGGTGGAGAGTAGATCCGAAGACCTCAAGTAGAGGGCTGCCCACTGCAAAAGAGAGAAAACCCTGGTCTTGATAGACGTGTGTTTTAAAATATATTTTTTTAATTATTAGGGCATCCTTGGGTTGCCAGCTTAATCTAGTGATGTGGTATCGCTGCCAAAATGGCACAGGGCTTGAGCGTGTTTGTGCTTATGTGCCACGATCAATCTGCTGGAGCAAAGGTGAAGGAACTGCAGGATGGGGAGGATAGCCCAGGTGGGGGACCAGGAACAAGCAAGCTTCCTCCTCCCTGACCAGGATGGCCAGAGGGATTTTACAGGGAGTCCTTGACTTACAACCACAATTGGACCAGAATTTCCTTTGCTTAGCAAGGTAGTTGTTAAGTGAGTCATGTCCAGTTTTACAACCTTTTCTTGCCATGGTGGTGGAGTGAATCACTGCAGTTGGTTAAGTGGATCAAGCAGTTGTTAAGCGAATCTGGCTTCCCCCGTTGACTTTGCTTGTTAGAAGCCGGCTGGGAAGGTCTCAAATGGCAATCACGTGACTCCGGGATGCTGCAGTCATTGTAAGCACATGCTGGTTGCCCGAATTCTGATCATGTGACTGTGAGATGCTGTGATGATCATAAGTGCAAAGATGTCACTTTTCTCAGTGCTATTGTAACTGAATGGTTGCTAAAGAAATGGTTGTAACCATTTATTAAATACCGTAGTTTAACAATACCTGGAGGCTCACACAGTGTTTATTTCCATACGGAAGACAATAGTAAGTAGGACTATAATCCATGGGCCAACAAAGAAAACACCAAGGAAGCTCTGAGCAGTGTCCTTGTATTCTTCTGCAGTTTTTCTCTCATGGCCAAGGTTGGATGCTTGAGGACCAGCAGACTTTTGGGTTTGTTGTGACGATAAAATGTGGGGAGAGCCCCACCCTGAGCTTCCAGAGAAAAGGCAGGATGTAACTGTAATTTCTTTAAAACATTTATGTAGCTGCCCATCTTCCAGCTAACTGCTCCCAATCAAAATATAGTAATAGAACAATCAAAATACTCATCACGATAATAGCATGACCCATAAGTACTGTTATGTCTCTTTCAAATTGAGCTTTGGGGAGGAAATCTGGGGAAGGGAATAAAAGAAGACAAGATGTCTGTAATAAAGTGATGTGGGTTTAATATCGTAGTCACAGGTGCTGTTTTAACTTTTGGGGCTCTGCCCCAGCAAATCTCTGGTTCCTAGTAAATTCAGGGCTGAAGTTTCCGTAGCAGCAATAGAGAGGTCAAAAAAATCATTTGGGAATGATTTTTAACTTTCAGGTTTTTAGCCCTGGAAGTTAAACCATCCAAATACTAATCAGTCCTGATTCTAGTTAGCTGTTTGAGATCAGCTGAGCTTGACCAGATGCTGCCACCTGCTGAGACAACAGCAAAGACAGAGTGCAGGTCTGGACTTTGGATCAGTCATTTAAAAAGCACGCACCAGAGTCTTAGTCTTGCCCAGTGAGCTTCCCCTCTCTGGAGGTGTAGGCTAGGACCCGATCTTGCCTGCTGATCTCATGGTCTCGCAATGAAGACAAAAGAAACAGCAACACTGTTTTCAGTTATCAGTAATTCCCACCTCTTACATTCTTATCCCTCTACCAGCTGCGGAAGGAATGCCCCCTGGCTCAGCTGATGGACTGTGAGACAGACATGGTGAAGCAGATCCGAGCACTGGACAGTGACATGCAGACATTGGTCTATGAGAATTACAACAAGTTCATTTCTGCCACAGGTAATTTGAGCAGGGGGATCTCCTGTTCTCCTCTGGGATGTGCATTAATTGAACTTTTTCCCACAAAGAATTGGTTCTTACCTTAAAGACTTAAGCTTTAAAGTTTAGGATTGTGTTGCCTAAAACACTGTCTTCAGGCGTACAGGTCGTTTTCGACTTATGACTACAGTTGGGGCCAGAACTTCTGTCACTAAGTGATGTGGCCATTAAGTGAGTCATACTTGATTTCACAACCTTTTGCCATGGTGTTTAAGCAAATCTGGCTTCCCCCATTGACTCTGATTGTGGGAAGGTTGCAGATGTGGGAAGGACGCCGCAACACTCTAGTGTTAAGTCTTGTGGTAAAGTTGCTGGTTTAAGAATCAGGGGATGGTGAATTCTAATCTCACGTTAGTCGTGAAGGCCAGCTGGGTGACAGTCATTCCCTTACAGCCCAACCCACCTCATAGGTTGTGGGGAAAATAGAAGGAGGAAGGTGTGTTGGATATGTTCACTGCCTGGTGTTATTTGTAAAAATAATAAAGGCAGGATACAAATAAATACATGTCAGTTGCCAAGTGCCCAAATTTTGATCACGTGATTGCAAGGACCTCGAGATGGTTGTAAGTCACTTTTTTCAGCACCATCATAACTTTGAATGGTGCTTAGACAAATGGTTGTAAGCCAAAGACTACCTGTATTCTGACCATGATGTGCAACTGAAGTATTTTTCTCTTACTCTCCTTCTCTTTAAGAAGTTTTTTGTACAATGGCCCTACTTCTGAGGTCCATCAGGACAGATGACTCTTTACCAGACGGTAAATGGATTGCAAAAAGCTCAATAGCCATAAGATACCAGCAAAGAGTTAATGTTTTCTGTATCTTACTGTGTGTCATTTGCATTTTACTACTACTAATTAAAAAAAAACCCTAAAGACTTAATGATTGAATTTGCAATATTTGTTTAACTTGGTCATGGATTTACTCTGTATTCTGGGTTTGCATAATACAGAATCATAAAGTAACCAAGTTATCATAATATACCAAGCCACTAACCTCAAATGCTAACAAAGCTTAGTGGATTCTGCAGATGTATCTTCCCCTGAAAGGATCAAGTATATAACATCCCCCTTTACTGATTTTTGAGAATCTCTTTAGCTAATGGTGACTATCTTTGAAACAAAGCTTTAGTTTTATTATTTGTTTGTTGTGTGTGATTTTATGTTTTTAAACAAAGATTTCTGCCTTAAAAGCCTTCCAAAGTATTTATATACTTTGAAATTTTCAGAGGAAGGGAAGAAATAATTATTTTACGTACTTAACACTAATCCTCCAATTCTAGCCTCACAATTGCCAGCGAGGGGAATAGATCATTGGGGCAGTAGCTCCCTCTTCCATGTACATTGGTAGACTTCTTTAAAACATGTAGGTTTCACAGAATTAAAGAAGCAATGATCGCTGATAAGAATGATAGTCCTAGACACTGTATGCTCTTATTTTAAAGATATCCAACACTTCTGCACCTCAAGGGATTTGTATAATTCTTAATCTTTTATGGTAATTGTAATATTTTTAAGATGCTTCTAAGGTTCTGTTTGTATGTGTTCTGATGTCTCACAGTAGAAAGCCAGAGCAGAAATAGCAAATATAAAAACAAATGTACAAATTATTTGTCATCAGTATTTGTGTCTATCTTCTCTCTGGCCTTGTACTGGCTAATTACACTGCTTCCGATAGAAGATAATATTTGTAGTTCAGAGTTGAACTGTGGAGTCCTTGGTGCTCTCTGAGCTTGGTTGTTAGTTACCTAGTGAGAAATGAAACACTTGCAAGAAAACAACCAAACTCAGGAAGCACCAAGGACCCCAGATGTTGTTTCCATTTGACTCTTGTTGATTTATTTTTATGACAATGCAATGTGAAGCTCTGGGAACAGTCAGCATTGCAAGAAGGCCTGTCAAAAGCTCCTCCTCTGGGAAGTTCACAGGAGTTGGCTGAGATTGCAAATCTTCTTTGCATGGCTCTCATGCTCCGGAGCATGTTTCCTCTGTATGTAGAAGGGGGGGAAATGCTGTTAAAGTCTTTGGCTCTAATTGTGAGCGTTTCATCTTAATGTATTTTGATATGTTCTTGGTATGTTTTTCTTGATATGTGCATCTTTATTTAAATTGCTAGTCAAGTACGCTTCCTTGTGGTACAGGTAGTCTTTGGGACCAGAGTTTCCATCACTAAGCAAGCCGGTTATTAAATGAGTCATGTCTGATTTTACAGTGGGAAAAATGCCACAGTTGTTAAATAAATCACTGAAGTTGTTAAATGATTCACATGATCATTAAACAAAACTGGCTTCTTCCATTGGGAAAGTCACGAATGGAGATCACAGGATCCAGGGGCACTGCAACCATCATAAATACAAGTGCACAGATTTTAATCACATGACCGTGGGGATGCTGCAGTGGTTGTAACTCACTTTTTTCAGGGCAATTGCAACTTTGAACTGTTGCTAAATGAATGGTTGTAAGTCAAGGACTACCTGTACACCACCCCGAGTACAGCATTGGGGCAATCTAGACATATTCTAACGCAATAGCATAATTTACTATGGTGATTAAAGGCAGAGGATCTGCTGTTCCAACTCAGAACATGCTGTGCAACAGATGGTCATCAAAGCGAGAACCGCCCAGGTCTTTTTCTCTGCTCCTTTCCTTTTCCCCTGTAGACACAATCCGCAAGATGAAGAATGACTTCAAGAAGATGGAAGATGAGATGGATTGCCTGGCTGCCAACATGGCTGTGATCACAGAGTTTAGTGCCAGCATCAGCGGGACCCTGCAGGACCAACATGAGCAGATCACCAAGCTGTCAGGTGGGTGAGTCTTGCTGACTTGCACATGTGCATGGGTTTCAGATGGACTTGAGACGAAAAACTTCTAATTGTAGCAGTGAATTTATGGGATGACACAAAGAGTATGGGAAGCTTAGTATCCCTAGTCCCTCTGTGATAAGATTCAACGAAGCATAGAGACAGGCAGTTTGTATAACTATGCATTTCCTGTTGCTATTCATACCAAAAAAAGTAGCTTAAGCAGGCATGTTAATTATGAATGTTATGTTACTGGGGCTGCAAGATAAGAGATACCTAATTCATACAGAATACAATGTTTAGGTAGTCCTTATCTTCATTTTAAGAGCCATGGGACTACAAACCAGTTGACTAATTCCATACTGTTCCATAAGCTCTGTCCCAAAGGTGCTCCTGTTTGGCAGTATCCTCACACTGAAACCAATGTACAGTAAATGGTTGGGGAAAGATGTCTAGGAGAAGGATAAGAACGGTGGATGGGATGTAGGTGCAGCATCTCGGAGGCTCTGTGTTGAATTGCTTATTCAAGAGGAATGTGTTAGCTGGAGAAGAGAACGTATCTCCTGATCTGACTCCTCTCTCAACACCAGGAGTCCATGCACTTCTGCGCAAGCTGCAGTTCCTTTTTGAGCTTCCGGCCCGCCTGACCAAGTGTGTGGAGCTGGAGGCCTATGGGCAGGCAGTTCGGTACTATAGCAAAGCCCGTTCCATCCTCCATCAGTATCAGCATATGCCCTCCTTCCAGGGCATCCAGGATGACTGCCAAAAGATCATGGCTAATCTTGCTCAGAAGCTGCGGGAGAAATTCCGGTAGGCCTTAAGAAGAGATGTTGTGTGTGGGGAACCGGTTGGCCTGGGAGGTGTGTATGATTGGTCATTGAATTTACCGAGGGCTAAAACAAAGCCACAAGATCTTGTAACAGGTAATCCTTGACTTACAACCATTCATCTAATGATGGTTCAGTTACTATGTCCTTGGAAAAAAGCAACTTAAAACTGAACAGTCAGTTCAGTTGACGCAATCATTGCGTCACCCCCATGGTCACATGATCACAATTTGAGTGCTTGACAGCTGGCTCGCATTTACAACCAGTTGCAGCATCCTGCAGTCATGTGATTGCAAAAAACATCCATTGGGCAACTGGTTCAAGTAACAAGCGTGTGGTTCACTTAATGACCGCCTGAACGTTGTTGTAAAAGTGGGTCCAACTCAACTTATAACCGCAGTGACCTACAATGGAAATTGTGGTCCCAATTGTGGTTGTAAATCGAGGACTACTTGTATTGTTGAGTTGGTTGTCTTCAGTTTGCCCCAAGGAGTACTGGACATTTTTATTGATTGCGGATTGTGTACCTGAGCTAATCTGAGTTAATTTCAGCCTTGCTCACCTTCTTTGTAGCTTGGCCTGCTGTGTGAACCCCAGTCTATTGATTTGCTTACAATTTAATAGACTTGAGTTAGGTATGTTGTACAAACCCCAGTTTTAGGCTTCGGTCACTCTTTCTGAACCCATCCTGCTGCACACTTGTGGGACGAAGAAGTGCACCTTACACTGCCTTGTGGACCTGGAGGAAATTCAACATGTAAATCACAGGATATTATATTTTCTTACCCAAATCTGTGAAAAGAGGTCTGTGCTTAAGCTTTGGAGTCCCCCCATTTTTTTTTCTCCAGGGATGGAGGCTCTGGTGCCAAGGACTTAGCTGAATGCGTGGAACTGCTGCTGCAGTTGGGTGAGCCAGCAGAGGAGCTGTGTGATGAATTCCTCTCCCATGCCCGCTGCCGTCTGGAGGCTGAGCTGCAGGCCCTGGAGGCGGAACTGGGAGAAGGACCGCAGTCAGGGGTGGCTGGCCCAGCGACTGACATCCTTGAATTCACAGATTCCGGTTGCAACAGCTTTGTCAGCAACATCTGCTTGATNNNCGCCTCATATCAGGAGCTGTTCATCAACCGGGAGGGCGCCCAGGGCATTGCGCACATGGCCCACGACAAGCTGGTGGCCTTTGTAGATGGCCTGATGGAACTCTACTTTGCCTTGGTGGAGAGGCGCATCCAACTGGAGAAAGGAGTGGGGGACAACTCCCTGCTGGTGCGGGCGCTGGACCGCTTTCACCGGCGCCTGCAGGCATTGGCTAAACTTTTGCCAGCCTCGCGGGCAGCAGCCGAAGGCACAGAGATTGTGGTGCGTGCAGCTAAGGAGCGCATTCGACAGTACCTCCATGCCCTACAGAGCTTCTACTTGGACTGCCTGACAGATGTACGCCAGTCCTTGGCTGCCCCTCGCCTCATGGGTAAGGATAACCCCAACCTGGCAGAGCTGCTGGGCACCATCTCAGCCTCCATCCTCAACCAGATCAAATCTGTGCTCACTTACGTTCACCTCTTCACAGCCAAGGACATCAACTTCTCCAACAAGCCTTACTTCAAGGTAAAGAGGGATTTGTTCTTTTATCACCAGTGAGGTCTGTACGGCAGTGTTTCTCAACCCTGGCAACTTTAGGATGTGTGGACTTCTACTCCCAGATGTCTGGTAGTTGAAGTCCGCGTGACTTAAAGCGGTCAAGGTTGAGAAACTGCTGCACAGAGCCAGATTAAAGTCAACTGATGTCCTAAGCACAACCCCACAGTGCTGCCACTTAACCCTTCCGTTGCTCAACTGATAAGACGTTAAAATCCAGTTAAGTGCCAGATAAGTTTTTAAACTGAGTTTCATCCAGACCATGTCCCAGGCTGGACCCGACAATGATGTTAAATACAAGCTTTTTAAAATGTATATTATTTAGCATGAAAAAGCTAATAACTTTAGAGTACAACCGACTCTGCTTCTAAAACTTGGCACGGTTTTCTGCCGTCTTGAGGCATGATGAGCGTAATTTCTAAAATCAGTTTAACTCACTGTAAAGAATGAAGTGGACACCTTCATCCATTAAAAAGCAGCATTTTGGGGTGGGCACAAAAGCCAACTAGGCAACCAAGGGCTCGTTAACTCTCTCTCAGCAGTGCCAAATCACTTCTGAAAATCTTGCCAAGAAAACTTTCAGGACTCACCCGGGCAGTTAGTGTGGATTTGAAGGTGTCCCCCCAAAACGTTTCCATTCTCTTTGACCCTTATTCTCTATCCAATGTGCTGGCAGGTTCTGGCCACCCGGTCACTGGCCATCCTGTTCCACAGAAACTGCCCCACTAGCGTGTACCTTTCATTTTCCTTAGGGTGAATTCTGCAGCCAGGGCGTCCGTGAAGGCCTCGTGGTCAGCTTTATCAAGTCTCTGTGCCAGACCGCCCAGCAGTTCTGCGAGAGTGCAGGCGACAAAGGAGGGTCCAGCCCCCCGGCTCTTCTGCTGCTCCTCTCTCGCCTCTGCTTGGATTATGAGACTGCCACCATCAGCTACATTCTCACTCTAACCGATGAGCAGTTCCTGGTGCAGGTAGGGTCGAAGGATGGGGAAAGACCAAACCTTGCAGGCCTCAGTTTGTCTCCCTGAACCTCATCAGGACAGGAATGGGATGGAGCATGCTGGGAGCTGCAGATCCAACACATTGGGAAGCTTAATTTATTTGATCACTGGCACTGCATATTACAGCCAGTCCTTGACTTAAAATTGGAATTGGGATTGGAATTTCACGCGTAAGAGGTAACGGTTGTAAGTCGAGGCACCCATGTTACCCAACCTGTTGTTATGGTGGTCATTAAGCGAATCACGTGGTCATAAATCCAAAGCCATTCTCGCAAATTAGCGTTTTTTGCCAGGAGCCACAAAAATGTTGCAAATGCTGGTTGCCAAGCACCTGAAATGCAGTCGTGTGATTGCAGGGGTATGTGTGTACGTCCGTGTGTGACTGTTATAACGGCCAAAAGTGCTTTATGGGCTGTAAAGCATCTTTTCTGAGGCTGTTGGACTTCCAGATGGTCATTAAACAACCAGTCATAAGTTGAAGTCTACCTGAATTTGTCAGGCTGGTCTTCAGACTCTCTCACCAGCAAACAAGAAATCAAGATGTTAGTATAAAACCCCCAAAGCAGCATGCAACAGCCAGATAAACCAAACTGGCAAATTTTTTCCCAGCTGTACTGTATGCCAGTTGAAGTGTGCACATTGATGTATCTACTGACACATTTATCATGCCATTCGTTAAAACAGAATCTGTGATCCTTTCTGCATTTTCAGAAAGTTCGAGGCCTCTCAAATAAAAGACCAGGCAGCCAGTGAAAGAATGGCACAACACTTCTTATAAAGTGGGCAGAAATGAACTTAGAAGCTTGAGAATTTTTTTTCTTGATGTCTGAAAGAAAGCAACTTGAGCGTCAGGGAAACTGAAACTGTTCAGGATCAGGCAGAGAAATCAAACTCTGCTCTTTGGTTGCCTCTGTAGATGCTCCTTCATCCAGGTCATGATTATTGCAAAACAAAAAATTGCAAAAAAAAACTTCCTCAAAAAAGGCAACTTTTTTGTACAATGGCCCAAAAATAAAAGTCCAGTTGCTTTTTTTTTGAGAAAGTTTTTTTTTTGTAATTTTTTTGCGATGCTCTCTGGTTGTATCCCATGACCCTGCTAACAAGGAAGACCTTTGGGGAAATGATCACCATTTCATTGAAATGGACAAGCTTTTGTGAGTTGCACCCTTTAATAATATTGTCTTTTAATAATACTGCTAGTCAGAAAAGGTGCTACCAAACTCTGGTTGTTTTCCCATCATAGATTTAACACAGCTCTCCTACAACATCAACAACAGTATTTCTCAACTCGGGCGACTTCCAGATGTGTGGACTCCAACTCTCAAAATTCTCAATAGTGCCTCTGCTGGCTGGGGAATTCTGGGAGTTGAAATCCACAACTGAAGTTGCTAAAGTTGGAAACACTGCTTTAGACTAAAATCAAGGTGAGGATCCTTTTTATTCTTTAACAACTGCAATAGCAGAAATAAGAGAAATCCTAGATTATGCTGGTCTATAACCATAATGAAGATTTGATAATGTCTGCTGCATTGATGGAAGTTCACAACCCACTGAGAGAAGAAATGCAGAATAAAATAATTTTGCCCCCTATTACTCAAAGACATCACTGCTACTCAAAGACACATACATCTCCAAAGGGGGAAAAAACTTTTGAGCATTATGAAACCTCCCTTGAGCTTTTTTTTCAAAATAAAACCACAGCAAGGTGATAAGAGGGGAAGGAACCCAGCTTGTTCACATTGCCAATTTTGCACAGTTTGTCCTAGGAGTTTCCTTATTGCAATATTATGAGAGTTGCTTGCGCCACTGCACGGGCCCTCGTGCAATACGCAAGCAACCACTTCTTCCTCCTCAGCTTCCGGGGGAGCCCCAGGGAAAGGTCCAGAGTCTCTCAGTCTGGCTGCAGCTTCTGAGCTGAGCCCCTTCTGCAAGGTCTCCAAACTGTTGGGGTAGAAAAAAAGTTGAATATTGGAGACAGTAACCAAAGATCCTCAATGTTTGGCTCAGTTTACGGAGTCTATTTATGGAACTAGGCTTTTAACAACATGGAGTTGACACCTCTAACCAGTGCTTCTCAACCTTGGCAACTTTAAGATGTATGGACTTCAACACCCAGAATTTTGAAGTCCACACATCTTTAAAATTACCAAACTGAGAAATGGTGCCTTTAACATAACATCTTGAATGTTTAGGGTGGATTTTTAACTTCCCAGCATGGCTGCCACTGTCTCTTCTTAATGTTGTTTATGAATTTGATTTTTGGACAAAAAGGTGGTGTATAAATTAGCTACTATATTAACTACAATTCTTCCTCCTCTTGGATTTATTACTTCAACAAATACGATTCAGAAAGAAATAGAGTCCAATCATCTGTTAAAGCTTCTCCAGAGGTCATATCCTGGCAGGGTAGCTGTGAATGAGAGGCTAGTTCGAATCCTTCCTCCACCAGGAATGGATTGGACTCTTGGAGAGTGCAGCAGTAGGACTGTCCTCCCTTAAAGTGGCTACAAGAATTACTGATATTTTCAGCTCTCTACAAAGACTGAATCCACTGCTGTCTTCCTGATGCTTCAGGCTCCATTCCTCCCATGGCCCAGAACATTTCCAGGTAACATTGCCAGATTTTAATTTCTTGCTGGTCTTGCCGTTCCACCAGGACCATTCTCCTGTGACACCAGTCACTGTGCTATGTGCTGAGGCCAGGGAGGCTGCCCAGAAACTGCTCAACCATTATGTGAAGGTGCAAGGCCTGATCATCTCTCAGATGTTGCGCAAGAGCGTGGAGACACGTGACTGGATCTCCACCATCGAGCCACGCAACGTCCGTGCTGTCATGAAGCGGGTGGTGGAAGACGCCACTTCTATTGACGTACAGGTGAGCACAGCAGGGAAATACTGGCAGAGAAGGTCCAGCCAACCCTTGCTTTTCCTGGGAAGCAGCATGGCTGGTTGGGGAATTCTGGGAGGTGAAATCCACACCTCTTAAAGTTGCCAAGGTTGAGAAATGCTGGTCCAGAGTTTAGCGCAGTGTCCTGTGGGACTGTGCTGCCGCTCCCTTTCCACATTATCAGCTTCTATTTCCCTGATATTGTCTCTTCTCATAGGTTGGGCTGTTGTATGAGGAAGGTGTGCGGAAAGCTCAGAGCAGTGATTCCAGCAAAAGAACCTTTTCTGTGTCTCGACAGCAGAGTCGCTATGCGCCCAGCTACACACCAAGGTGAGCTGACAGTAGAGGATGCATAACAAGCACTGGAAAATTTATGTCCTTGGCATGGAACACCTGAGATGCTGTCTGCTGCATCTAAACTATAAGTTTATAGTCACAGTTTAACAGGAGAAAAGATGGGATTTATTGATATGTCCAATTCTTCAGCAAAGTCTGCGAGAACGATAAGCTTAATAAGTTCATCAGAACCAATCTGGCTTGGGTGATTAGTTGCAGGTGGTCCTCAACTTACCACCAGTTGCTCAGCAACCGTTCAAAGTTACAATGAAGCTACTTACAATCAGATTTGAAGTTCCAATGTTGGCCTCCCTTCTGCCCCCTGCAGTCACATGATTGTATTTTGGGCATTTGGCAGCTGGCCCGCATTGCATGTATGACCGTTGGCATGTCACGTGGTCATGTCATCTCAGTTTATGATGTTTTTGCTGAAAACCGGCGCTTGCTTCCAGTTTCCAGCAAAAGACGCCCCACAGCGAACAATCCACTGCAAAAAAAATCGCAAGTCGAGGATTACCTGTACTTTAGGCAGCCACCAAGATTTTGCTCCCTCTTTTTAAGTCTTCAGAGAGGAATTATCATGACCTTCTTTTCAGCTAGGTTTTCCATTTTCAATTAATTATGATTTTAGAGGACATTTTTGCTTGAATGTTAACTGCTGCATTTTTCCTTTTTCTCATTAGCTTCCTTGATCCTCTGTGGGTTGAAAGAAAGGGTGTAAAGTTTCTCAGGGACTGGAAAAAAAAGCATGCCTTTTAGAAGAACTTTTTGGGTCATGAGAAAAAGATCTTGATTACACGCGCAAACAAGTGCGTCGCTGTAAATCAAATTGCGAAGTCCTTGGTGCTCTCTGGGCATGGTGGTTTTCGTGCTGATATTTCATGACCCAACTGGGTAATTTCCCCAGTGCGGATCAGATTATTTAAACTAATGGATTGTGTGTTTTTCCCTTGCCGCGATTGTGGCCAGTGCCCCCATGGATACTAATCTGCTGAGCAACATTCAGAAGCTTTTCTCAGAGCGCATTGATATCTTCAGCCCGGCGGAGTTTAACAAGGTGAGGACAGGTGGGTCGAACAGAGGCCAGCTCTCCATGTTCTTCTCTTAGCTTCCAAACAGAGGGAACCATCATTTTAAACAAGGTTAGTTTTGACAGTAGCCGTGAAAACTTTCAGCAGGAAGGAAGGGGCACACTCAGAGATGAAGGTACTTATAATAGGTACTTATCAGAGATGAAGGTACTGTACTTAAGAAGGATGCAGTACAAAGGGGAAGTACAGTGGGGATCTTCTAAAACTTGTGCAGCCTTCTCTAATCTGATGCTCTTCAGATACACAGGCAGTCCTCAGCTTGCGGCTGGTTGGTTAGCAGCCATTCAAAGTGACAATGGATCCTGAAAAAGCTACCCAGATTTGAAGTTGCAACATCCACCTGCCCCTCTCCCCGCCACATGACCCCATTTTGGGCACTCAGCAACCGACTCACATTTATGGCCATTTATAGCATCCCTGTTTGCCACACCCCAGCTTTCTGCCAAAAAAATGCCCCATAGCGAACAGTGGGTTTGCTCAACAGTTGCTGCAAAAGAGGTCATAAAATCAGGCCCAGTTATGTGGCGGCCCGCTTTATGACCATCATGACTTGCGACCAAAATTGTGGGCTCAGTTACAGTCATAAGTCAGGGACTACCTGTAGTAGGGGCTGGTTGGGAATGATAGGAGCTGCAGTCCCCGTACAGCTGGAAAACAGATTGCAGAAGGAGCCCCTTGTGCATTCCCATTTTTTTTCAGTGACCTGTTCGTTATTTTTTGTATTCTCATTTATAACTTGCCTTTCTAACCAGAAAGCATTCAAGATGGCCACAAAATAGTATAATGGACAGGGAGTCCGATAATTCAAATTTATGACAGACTTCCCTGGGGATGCTTACGACCCGGGTTCAAAGTTCTGACGATCTTCCTCCCCCAGATCATATGACCACATTTTGGGCACTTGGCAACAATTTGCAGTTGCCACATAACAGCGATTTATAACGATTTTGCCAAAAACCAGCACTGGCTTCCAGTTTTTGGTAAACCCATACCGTAGCGAGCTGTTAGTTTGCGTAAAGACCGCCGTATTTGCTTCACCGCCCCCACAAAAAATGGTCATAAAGTCAGGTCGTTCACACGGGTGACCCAGTTTATACCTGTCACGAGTGACGACCATGACGGGCAGGTAGCTCAGGGACTACCTGCAAGTATCTTTAGAATAATTGCAGGACTCAGGCGCCAGTCGGAATGGTGGACAGAGCCTGCTAAAATCCTGCTGGAATTGAAACATGCCCCAGAGATTTGTCGATAATTAACAAGATTCCTTCCAAGTCTTGAGGGTGGTTGCCTCCCAGCCGTTTGGAAAGACCCTGCCTCTGCCTTCCGGAGACTCCGCTGCCGCTTCTCAATGCTCCACCCTTCCCCTTCCGCTGCCCAGGTCTCTGTGCTGACCGGCATCATCAAGATCAGCCTGAAGACCTTCTTGGAGTGTGTCCGCCTGCGCACCTTCGGCCGCTTTGGCCTGCAGCAGATTCAAGTCGACTGCTACTACTTGCAGCTGTACTTGTGGCGCTTTGTTTCGGATGAGAACCTGGTGCATTTTTTGCTGGATGAAATCATGGGCAGCACCGCCCACCGGTGCCTTGACCCCGTGCCCATGGAACAGAGCGTCATTGAAGTCATCTGTGAGCGCGGATAGAACAGAGGGAAGAATAATCAGGACAGATCCTTAATTAGGACAGCCAGGAATGGCGTTTCTCGTCCCTAGGAATTTTAAGTTCCAACGTTGAAAAAACACTGCTCTGAAAGGTCCCAGTTTGTATATTCTGTGCATCTTTAACTTTATTCGGCGAAAGAGTCTTTATTCCAAAGACACCAAGAGATGGCACTTCTGGTCCTGCACACTTTCTACTGTATGTGAAGCCACATTGGGGATGTTGAAACTACAAGATGTGGGGAGGTTATGATAAATGAAGAGCAACTTAGTTCTCTGCAGCCTTCAAAATGCGAGATGACTTATTTATTGCAAGCTAATGGATCCCTGAATCAATCAAGAGACTACCATTCTGGGTAAATAAGACCCTTGTTCCTTGCTTATTTTTAGAAGGCAAAGATCCTTTCTTTGCTTTTTCTGGATCCTTGAACTGGGAGTTTAAACTCCAGCTCTTCTGCATTTGAAGGCTGGCTTAATAAAATAAGCTAAATCAAAGCGTGGTTTGCTTGGGGCTGAGCATAAAATGGGAGACCAGCCAGGGTCAACTGCAGATTAGATGTGCTTTGAGCCCAGGCAGGCGTGACTTGCTCAGTGAACTGTCGTTAAGCTTGGCATATTGTGTGAACCCAACTGTAATATAGTCCTTAGGCGTTGTACAAGGTCAGACTATTCATTCACCCGACTTACTGTAAGCACTTGACAAAAAACGAAAGCATCTTTTAATTCCAAGAATTAGGGTTAGATCCGGAAGTCGTTCTTCCACCAAAATAGAGGACAGAGGAAACTCCCAAGGGGTCAATTGTTCTTAAGGCCTAACCTTGATGGTTTTAGGGCAAGGTCTTCGGGATGTCGTCAGCCTTCGACGTCCTTTCAGATCCCACCTCTGAGAGAGCAGAGCCCTGCTAAAAGAGATCACCCCCCTTTCCTTCCAGTTGAAGAGCGTTGCAGAAACGAGTCTCGGAGCCTGAGAAAGGATGGCAGTCAGGCACAGTGGCGCAAGCGGTTAAGGCGCTTGGCTGGAAGGCCGGCGGCCCAAGCTTGAGACCCGGCGTCGCTGTGCAGCAGGGTGAGCTCCCGTGGTTTGCCTCAGCTCCGGCCAACCTAGCGGTTCGAAAGCATGCGCGTGCAATAGGTGTCACCTGTTCTGGCAAAAAAGGCAACAGTGTCCATGCGCCTTGGGCATCTAGTCATGCCCGCCACATGGCCGTGGAAGCGTCCTCGGACGAATGCTGGCTCTTTGGCTTGGAAATGATGAGGAGCGCTGCCCCCTAGAGTCGGTCATGACTGGAAGGGAACCTTTATCTTTTTTAACCAGAAAACCCAGGTGTCAGAATATGGCGCAGTTCACACAACACTTAAGTTGGCTTAACCGACAAATCCTGTTTGGAATCCTGCTGGTTTGCTAAAGCAGTTACTGTGTTCCCACCCAATGCTTCAACTTACGCCTACTCCACTCAAGTTTAGCTTGTCCTGAGAATCCAACCCGTGTCTGTTGCTTGTGATGTCACTGACTCCGGGATTCAGCCTTCTGCAGTATATGCCCCCAACAGATTTACTCAATAAATACTCCTGTCCTGTTCATATTCTTGTGATTTCACTTCTGATTTTTTCCCAAATTACTGATTTCTTCTGGGCCCTTCTACCAAGCATCAACGGTTGCCATCTACAGGTAGTTCTTGACTTACAACCATCTGTTTAGCAACGGTTCAGAACTACAATGACACTGAAAATAGCGACTTTCAACCGGTCCTCGCGCTTATATCTGTTGTAGCATCCCCATGATCAAAATTCAGGCATGTGACAACCGGCCTATGTCGACAGTTGCGGTGTCTCAGGGTCACATGATCAGCCAGCTTCCAACAAATAAAACCAATGGGGGGGAAAACGGACTGACTTAACTGCACGATTCCCTTAATGACTGCAGTGGTTTGCGCCACCTGGTCAAAAAGGTTAAATTGGGCGTGACTCACTCAACAACTGCCTCGCGTAGCAATGGACATTCTGGTCCCAACTGTCATAAGTCGAGGGCTGCCC
>JANHZU010006003.1:0-11707 GCA_032468055.1 Acrochordus granulatus | reverse complement strand
ACTGTCATAAGTCGAGGGCTGCCCGTAATGTCCGCACACAGCCCGAGTTTGTAGGGTTTTTCACACACTCTCAGTTCATTAAGTTCCTTCAATGCCGATTCCCCTTACCTGTCATAGCCGCGCTTCCCCTCCCTTTTCCACAAGGTGTTGCAATGTCAGCGTGCATCTCGGCGCCAATGCAGCAGCTGAAAGGAGGCTGCAGTTAGCACCATGTGCAAGAGATGCTGCTGTTTCAAAAGTAGGGTGGGGATGATCCGTTCCTAGTTGCGACACGGCAAAGAGCTATGACTGCCTGGTTCGCTTAACAACTGGTGATTCGCTTAATAAGTCTGGCAAAAAAAAGGCATAAAAAGCAGATGTGACCCACTTAACAACTGTTTGCTTAGCAACGGCAATTCTATTCATGGTTTAATGGTTGTAACTTGAGGACTATCGGTAGATGCTGCAATTTATTCCATGGCTGGATGAAAAACATCTCAGGCCCCCTCCTCAATGCCTTGAGGTCACATGGCTAAACTGATAGCAAAACATCCATGTTCCAGAGGTGCACTTTCGGACTTTTCCAGTTTTGTATGTTTCTGTGTTTAATAATCTACTAAAAACCAAAAAGCGCACTTGGCTGGGGAATTCTGTGTGTTGAAGTCCGCTGAGGTTGAGAAACATTGCTCCGGAGGGTCCCTGGCCCCACAAAATCGCACACGCTTGGCTTAGCGTAGCTGGATTCCCACAATTTGCTGAATTGTACATTTTTACCTACGATATGTGAATTCACTGGCACGATGAGTCGTAATTATCATAAATGCACACCTTTTTACATTTTCTGGTGGACCAGTTCAAACTTTCCTAGCCTGGCATCCTTCCAGATATATTAAGACAAGCATGGCTGACATTTTGGGATTTGGCACATCTGGAAAAGGGGTTCTTCCTTATTAAGGCGGCTTCAGTAAAGACGTTCAATTGTTAAAAGTGCCACAAGTTGCTATTGCCCTACACAGTACTGGCTGTGTCCACCCAACCTATGATGAATTTAACCATGGTTTACTCAATTTACTTTTTGGGTTTGTATGAGACACTGAAACTCCAGGTAGGTTCACACAACACATTAGCCCAAAGTGCAGTTGAATACAGGTAGTCCTTGACTTACGACCACAGCTGAGACCAGAATTTCCATTGCTAAGCAAGGAGGCTGTTAAGTAACTCATGTCTGTTTTTACGACCTTTATGCCACAGTTGTTAAGTGAATCATTGCAGTTGTTAAATGAAACACACGGTCATTAAACATTGTTTGCTGAAAGCCAGCTGGGAATGTTGAAAATGGCAATGGCCCCGAGATGTTGGAACCATCATAAATACCATGCCAAGCTCTGGAATTTGATCACATGATATCGGGGATGCCGCGGCAGGCACCGGTGCGAGGACTGGTCGTGAGATACTTGTTTCAAGTGCCGTTATAACTTCAAGCAGTCACTAAACGAATGGTTGTAATTCAAGGACGACCTGTAATTTGAAGTTTGTGTGTTCCATAGTCAAGAAATGTCTTCTGAGTTTTGTTGGCCTCAAATGAAATTCATTGTTTTTGGTGACCGTAGCTGTGGGTGATCCTCACGTGGCCCTGGCAGAAGAGACGGCTTTGTGGGGCTACGCATGTAGCGTAGCGTTACGTGAAGCATAAAATCCAACAGGAAACAATCGTTTCTTGATTAAATGCTGCAGAAAGAAACTTCCTCCAGATCCGAACAGCGCATCGCTCTGTAACGAGGCGCATTGTCTGAAATGTCCTGCTTTACTCAACAGTAAACGGGCCTGTTTGTCCCTGAACATGAGTAACGACTTTATCCGAGCTCTTCCTGAAGGTCTGTTGACCTGGGAAGACCCGGCAAAGGGGTGTGCAGCGTGAACATAAACGGAGGAACAGCCACAAAAGGGCCCAGGGGGAATTTCCCTGCCATTTCCCCATTACGCAACTTCTCACATCATTTTTCACCCGCAATCACTTTTGACGTGGGGCTGGGGAGGGTGTGGATTCCAGGGGCGTTTATATGGGGTGAAAAATGCGCCGAAGACAGACGCCCACCTTCCGTCCAACAGAGGTTTCATTGCGTTCCATGCGACAGCATGGCTACCTTTTGCCAGCGGGGGCCACGGTGCAAGAGCCAGAAAGGTAAGACCCAGCAAAAATGGGGAAACTCAGCCCTGTTTTTAAAGTTGGGAGCATGCTACCTATTAACTAAAATTTGGCTTGCTGATGTGCGGTTTAATAGTATTAAAACTTATGGTGGTTTGTTTTAAACTCTAGCCTAGCCAGCCATAACTGACTCAACAAACTCTGCTTTTGTGGCAAGTGTTATACCAAAAGTGTAGTTTTACATTCTTTGGAACATGGGAAATAGGAGAATTACCAAGAATGTTTAGGCTGGGGAGAGCCTGCATCGCATGGTTTACATGTATACATTATACTTTGCCTTTTTGAGAAATTAACCCTTCCGCATGAGCACAACACCACCGAATCGCAGAGGAACCAAATGGCTTCTAAAACACGTGCAAACCACAAAAAACAAGCTAACCAAATTTAACACTGCGTGTGAATGCTTAAGGCTCGGTTAAGTATGTTTTGGGAACATAACCTCTGACAGAAAAGGAGACCGAGTTGTTTGGCACGGTTTTAAAATCTCGCACCGTTGTTACCGCGTTCTGCAGGCATCACTTAGCAAAATGAGAAATAGGTGCAGAGGGGTTCTTTTAAAGGCAATTTAAACATGGAGATGTTCCTCGTGTTCATCCCTCTTCAGATTCTAGCATCTCCAGTTAAAGATTCTGCGGAAATTCAAATAAACAGTGGTTACCTGATCGCGGAATGGCTCATGGGTGCATTCTCTCAAATTATAAATTAACCATCGTTTCCTGAATAGGCCACAGGAGTCTGCATTGCAACGTTTCCAAAACACTAAGCCAAACTCTCTCAGCCTAACCCACTTCATTGGATTGTTGTTGTTGTAGGGGAAATAGGAGGAAAGTATGTTAAATAGTCATTTAGTTAAGTAACTCAAGGTTTTAATAACTTGATTTGTTATTTGTAAAAAAAAAACCAACATGAATAAGAAACCAAACTATGGCTTAGTGCCAAAAGCTTATGGGGGGAATAAGAAAGATGGGCAATCAAAGGTGCTAACGGTAATCTATCTATTGCATGGCTGGATTCCAACAACATGCTAGACAAGTATTTCTCAACCGGGCAACTTTAAGACGTGAACTTCACCTTCGTGGCTAGCCGGGAAATTCTGGGAATTGAAGTCCACACATCCTCAACCCATGTTGTTGAACTGCATGGGCTGCCCAACAAGTCCTGTGGCCAGTTAAGGCTCCTCCTGACCAAGTGATCCCTAGAAAGAGTTAACTGTATAAGTGGGAACAGGAAGAGGAAACTAACAAATCCTTTTCCCTCTTTCTTCACTGCAGTCTCCTGCAGCACAATCGTCTTCGCGTTGGTCATCCTGAGTTCTGCTACAGATGCCCTTCCACAATGCTCTACTGGCAAAATGAATAATCTGATGATTGCCAACTGCCAAGGCCAAGGCCATAAGGCAGTCCCTGATGTGCATGTGTCCACGGAAGTCCTCTTGCTGAACTTTAACTTCTTATCCCGCATCCAGCGTTCTTCGTTCCCACGGATGAGTGCTCTGAAGATGCTCTCGGTGGGGAGACAATTGGGAGGTGCTGTCTTTGTTGGAGAGCGAGCCTTTGCCCACGTGTCCAACATCACTTTCCTGGACTTGGGGGGCAATGGGAATTTGTCCTTACACCCCAAGGCCTTCCAGGGCTTGACCAAACTCATGATATTGCACCTAGATGCTAATGGTTTTGATAATGGAATCCTCGAGGAAGGCTATTTCCGGGATCTTTTGTCCCTGAAAATCTTGGACCTCACTGGAAACCACATCCAACGGGTGAGGCCAGATCCAACCTTCCGAGGGCTCAAAAAATTGAGTATCCTTAAGCTGAAACTCAATAAGATTTCGGCAATTTGTGGGAACGACCTACAATCTCTCAGTGGGCGCCACTTGACCTTCCTTGACTTGTCTTCCAACCAGCTGTCAAGTGACCCTTCCTCTACCAACCCATTTCGCAACATCACCCTGGACACTCTAGACATCTCTTCCAACCGATGGAATGTGGTGCAAGCACAACAATTCCTCACCAGCCTGAATGGCACCAGGATCCAGAATCTCAGGATGCAACATTCAGGAGCTATTGGAAGTGGGTTCGGTTTCCACAACTTAAGGGACATTTCAGCCACTACGTTCTCTGGGCTTCGTCACAGCCATATCCTCACTTTTGACATGTCTCATGGCTTTCTCAACACACTGAACGCCTCTGTCTTCTCAGGTTTACCAGATCTGAACGTCTTGCTCTTGAGGTTCAACCAGATTAATCAGATTCAAGATGGGGCATTTGCAGGGTTAAACAAACTCCAAGTTCTTGATTTGTCCAACAATCTTCTTGGAGAGCTCTACACAAAGGCACTGCAAAATCTGAAGACATCTCCACTGCAACGTCTCATCCTGAAGTCCAACCACATTGGGGCTGTTCAGCATGATGCCCTGGTTGGCCTAAACTCTTTGCAGTTTCTTGACCTGCAAGACAATGCTCTTGTCCGAGTTCCCAGTGGGAATCTCCCATCCTTGCTGCATCTTAATTTGGGTCAAAACAGAATCAAGGACACCTGGGGTGTAGAAAAAATTGGCAAAAATCTGGTACATCTCGATTTCTCCTCCAACCGTCTAAGTGACCTGGAGAACGTCTGGCACCATCTAGCAGGAATCCCCAACTTAAATTTTCTGAATCTCTCAAGTAACCGCCTGGAAAGGTGTCTGAGAGTTGAGAAATCTCCCAGGCAACTCACACAACTGGACCTTTCCCACAACAATCTGGGAAAAATCTGGAACACCCAGGAATGTACGAACCTCTTCCAGAACTTGGAGAAACTACTTGTTCTGAATCTCAGCTCTAACCATCTTCAAAACTTGCCTGGAAATCTTTTCTACCACTTGGCATCTTTGGAAATCCTGAACCTCGGTGCCAACCTGCTGCACAAGCTTCCGGAAGGGGTTTTTCACAGCCTGGCCTCTCTGCGTATCCTCAGTGTCCGCGGGAATCCGTTGATGACGCTCTCGAGTTCCTTGTTTCAGCCAATGGGCCAGCTGCAATTCCTGGATCTGAGGGACCTGTCCTTAGTGTGCAGATGTGACCTGAAAGATTTCCAGAACTGGTTGGCGACAGTGACTGCAACCGAGCTTCCCCTGACTTGCATTCAGACCAGCTCCAGTTTCCAGAGGGAATCCCTGCCTCATTTCCTACAAAACAAATGTCTCTCTTGACCGATGGGCACGTTATTCCTTTTTGTGCAAGAGGAAGAGGGTCTGAGCGTGATGATGCCCCTTCTTCTTGGGACCACGGCTCTGAGGATTCCCAGCCAGCGCTGAAGTTTTAATGTTTTTAATTAATGTTTTTATCAGTTGTTCTGTTCGCCGCTGAGAGTCTCTGGATTCGGCGGCATATAAATTAAATAAATAATAAAAAAGTTGGAAGCCGGCAGGACCTTTTCCTGTCCTGGAAATCAAGCAGTGAGAAGAGTTTGGCTGGAGGTGATGGGAGTTGTAGTTGCAATACAGGCTGTGTACGAACCATTGTGCTAAGAGAGTTTCTTGTAATGTGGGAAAATAGGGGCAGATTAGTAATGTTCCACCTTGCAACTGTCCTGAGCTCAGCTTGTATTATTTGTAAATAAAGCAGCAGTTCAGAAAACAAACTCGGCGCCCGGCAACTTCTTCCAAAAGGAAATAAAATCAGCTTTAGCTGCCACGCGCCCTTGGACGTTTTAAATATAAGGTGGAAATGATGGGGAGAAGAATCCTTAATAATCTGCTCTGCTACCTGCTATTGGCTGTATCGTACAACACGTTAAGCCACGTTTTGCTTAACGGGTTGACCCAAGAAGCCACATTTGGTCAGGTTCATCCAACACACCCACCCAGATCACTGCATTATGGCTTAATACAGGTTGTACCCAGTAGATCAGTCTCTACTAAGCCATGGACATTTTTTTCCTTCCATCAAGTCCCTGCCGTTTTTCTGGCAAGGCTTTTCAAGAAGACCTTGCCAGAATTAAGTCTTGTAAGATGAAGAAACTGTTAATTCTTTACTGGGCAAACCTCTCACCCTCTTCCTCTTCACAAAAACAGACATTTAATAACAAAGAAGTAGAACTGTAAGCAGCTATAATCCCTCTGAGGTCCAATGAAATGATTAGCACAGCAGCACAATTTTAAACCTGTGTCTTTAACTGCCATATTACTGTCTTACTCAAACTGATAAAACAAGAAAATATCTTACGGCAGGAACAGAAAGTCCCAAACTGAGTGGCCAGGTCATATAAAGAGGATAGAGAACCATTCGCAAATACAGCGTATGGTGTTTTATTTAATGCAAAGTTTTCAATATTTTATTTATTTATTTATTAAATTTATATGCCGCCGAAATCCGAAGACTCTCGACGGCTCACAACACTAAAACAACAATTAAAAATAGTTAAAAAATAAAATAAAACCATTCAAACAAATATCCAAGGCATCTTCTTATGAGGCAAATTCCACTGATCCAGCTCAGCTCACTTTTGCGGAAATCCGCAGAAAATTGTAAATGCCATCCTATGCAGCTGGAGAGTTGTGCATTTGTTAACTGGGACAACCCTAATGTTTAGAAATTACTTATTTCTGACCCGCACTGTTTCCAGCCTGGCGAGTACTGTGCCAGATGATTGATTCATCCTTACGAATTCACTGCATAGCGTTGGGGCCAAATGTCTTCTGTCTTCTAAAGTGATTTATTCACTGTTTACCTTCCAGCATATATTCAACAGATCCTTGTGGGAAAATCATAAGGCAGTATAACTTAAGAGATATAATTCAAACTGTGAAAAAAACAACAGGCAGAGACAGATGTTAACTTCCACTCACAGGTTTTCGCTCTGTGCATCCCATAGTATGAGAACAGCCATAGTCCTATTAGTTGCTCCTTAGAATGTGTGACCCCGCAAAATTCAAGAATGTCACAGATGGCCCAGCCATCTAAAGACATTTTGAGTGAAGAAAGGCCATTTTAGTATCTGATGACCTAAAATCCCACTGTTTGAGACTGGAAACAACGAGAGGAACAGTCATCATTAAACGTAAATAAACTGCTTAAATGCTGCGCACCTTGAGAGCCATCCCTTCCCTCTCTTCTCTTATATACTTTGCCTTTTTAAACTGTGAGTATGAGAAGGCGATAAAAATAACCATTTGGTGATCCGCTTACCTCTTATAACCATTTCTAATTAATTCTAGTACATCAACATCCTCTTAAGATACAGTAAAAAAAATATATCTGAGTTCAAACATCTCCCGTTAAAAGAGGAAAAAACATCAATACTTACTTTCTTAAAGTGGGGGGATAATGATGGTTTTACCCCACAATGCTTGCCAAAATCTTCAATCCTGTAAGGAAAAATAATATTTTTTGAGTTTAGCAACCAGGTACCTTAATCTACTGTATACTGAAATTGTTGTTCTTCTTTCATTGCCAAAGACAGTTTGCAGTGAGCATTTCAATTTTACTTCTATACTGTAAAACAGAAATTGAATTATAAATACAAAGAAACTGAATTATAAATAACAATTTTGTACATAGCAGGGATAGGACTTGATCTAACTTCTTTGCAGGGGAATCAATTCCAGCACCTATCAGCTAGCCCACCCTCCAAGTAAGTTAGTCCTCACCTTAAAGTACGACTGATCGCTGAACAACTATTCCAAATTAGAACCAACCATTCAAGAGGTACTTATGACCCGGTTCCAAAATTCTGGTTGCCTTCCCTCCCAGTCACATTTTGGGTGCTTAGAAACCGACCCACATTTGTAGCATCCCCATCGTGATGTAACTACAATTTATGACATTTTAGCAAAAAAACTAACGCTCTCTACTAAAATGTCCCACAGTCAACAATGGGTTCACTTAACGACCACAGATTCACTTCACACTGCTGCAAAAAAGATTGTAAGATCAGGTTGGTCACATGGGGGGCCCACTTTAGAACTGTCTCATAATCACAATGGGCAGGCTCCATTATGGTCATAAGTTGAGGACTACCTGTATATGGGGGAGGCTCCAGGATGGCATATTCAGTCTGAAGCTTCCAAGCTCCTCAGTCAGCATTCTGATTGTCACACACAATTCATTTGGATCCAGATGGACACAATCAAGAGCTAGCACAATCTTTATAAAGACAGCCTGTTGCAAACAGTGATCGCTCTGCTCAGGGCATGTTTCTAATCATGGTTTATCAGGTGAAACACGGACAGCACATGCAGTTCATCATAGCAGACGACCTGAAATTCTGTAAATATTTCCAAGTCAAAAAAATAAAAAAGTGCTAGCAAAAATCAAGATACCTTTTCGCTCCTCTTCATGCTCAAATATAAGTCACTTCCAGCACTCCTTCAGTCCATCTTGTGATGCAGCAGCTCCCTTGAGACTTTGCCCAGCATCAAGCTCTAGAGCAGAGATCAGATATCAGGAAATAAGTTTGCTTGTTTAGACCAGGGGCACCTGCCAAATCTGGGGCTCTGTCAAAAAGGGCAAAATGGCCACTGCCCCGCAAGCTCAGCTCTTACCTACATTCATGCAGGTGCTAAACATTTGCCACCCTTTGCTGCAGACACCTCTAGCTAAGACCTGATACCAGACATTGCAGGATGTGGAAGTTACTGGAGGAAAACTTAGAACATAATTCTTATTTTATTCTCCCTTGCTCCCCCTCCGAAGAGGAGACTGTATTTGGGCTAGAAAACCACAGTTTGAATGCAATCCTTGTACACATTTATTTTCATTTTCCATTTGTTTCGAATCAAGGTAACCTCAAATGGGCTAACTTCCAAAACGCCTCCCAAATTCAGAACCCATAAGATTCAAATTTGGCCAATTTTATCAAGCATTTTATGATATAAAATTATCATATTTATGACATCAGGCATAGCTATTGGCTATTCTCAAAACAGGAATCTCTCCCTGAATTTTTAAGAAATTTTCCAGGACATCAGCTCTGCCATGGTGACAAATTCAGTAACAATGACCCAACAGGTCACACAGAAATACGATTAATAAATATTATTATTAGCGGTATGATGTATTGTTATTAGTACTCATGTTTTTTATGTATATTAGTAGCAGTATCATGTATTTCTTCAAGTAAATATTTGCATGCCTTTTCATATTTTACAAGATTCTTTCCTGCATTTAGCAATATCATGGTTAAAAATAAAGGGGCATTCAATAGGAGTGGCAGTGGCTCTGCTTATTCCAGTGAAGCTCTCCAGACTGGTGTAGCAACAAACTATGATCTTTCCATAATATTCACAAAATTAGAAGCAGGGAAATGCCCCTCACCTGGCCTTACCCAAACAGATGAGGAACAAAGAAATGTGGTTTCCAGATGCAGAGAACGCCATGTTTCCAGAAGGACACACAACTGTTCCCCTCGAGGCGAGGTCTCAAGGACAGACACCCCATTTTCAGGCTGTGAAAACAAAGGAAAAAATGGTTAAAGCAGCATTCAAGCCTGGCTCAGGACAGCACAATGCATTATTGTATTATATTGTCATATTTGTTTTACTTCTTTCATCTAATCCTCGAAAATTATTTTGAGTTTTGTACTAGGGAAGATTGAATGAGCCATATTTTTATTTTGTATATGTGTACTTGTCCCTTTTCATCGGGTTTTTCAGATTTGTTTATATAGGACTGTATTTTATCCTCTTTTTAGTTTTTAAAATTACTGTTTGTGTTTGAATGTTTGGAATGCTTGTATTTTTTATTTTCTGTGCTGAGCTGTGATCATAAAGATTTGATCTGAGGGTTTCTAGCATTGCAGAAGCCCGAAACAGGGTGACAAAACCCACATTAATGCACCTTTCTGGCTTTCCACCCGTGAAGCCATTTTGGGAACTTCACACAATCAGGTCTTCGCTGTGAAAATACGAATAATAAAAAACAAAGCCGCAATCCCAAAACACTTTGCAAAGTTATACATCGCAGACAGGGAAGGGAAATACAGGAATCTGCTGTGATTTAAAAACCGCACGACCCGATTTCCGGATCTGGGTCAGATCTGGGTTTTCGACGCCTGCCTGAGTTTCTAGGTTGGTTTTTTTTGTTTCAAATCTTGAGTTTTTCTCTTCGTTGAAGAAACTCATACAGAACCATAATACAAATGCATTGTATTATATGGCATTGAATAAGTAAAGAATTATTGAGTTTAAAACTGGCTTCTTGCTCTTTTTTGTCATCTGGGTTTTTTGGGAAACATCTGGGTTTATTTGAGCGAAAATCCCGGTTTTGGGAAGCCCGGCCGGCTCCCCTGGCGAGCGCGGACACGCCCAAGGCACGCTGCACGCAACCAGGCCCTGCGGAACCCCGGCTGAAGGAGACAAACGGAGGGAGAGATCACCTGGCAGCGGTTTGAGGGAAGCGCCTCCCCTGCATCTGCTGAAAGACTCCCGAGGCGACAATAGGCCCGGATGACAGAAATATAACGAAAATTACGGACGGATCCGGCGCGACACGAAGGCCGCGGCTGCCCGGCGAGCCCCGCTCAAAAGCGGAAGCAGCGGGGAGGAGCCGGAAGTCGGGAGGTCCGTCTTGCTGATGGCCGGGAAGGCACGCCAATCACTTTAATTCGAGGCGGGAGTATTTTTGGCACCAATCAGGAGGGAGTGACGTGGGCCCGCGTTTCTCAGCCTTGGCGAGTCGGATTGCTGGGCGCCTCGGCTCCCGGATCCTCCCCCCCTCAGAGAGCGGGTGGCGGAGGGAATTCTGGGAGCTCAAGTCCGCCCGCCCACGTAATTGTCCACCTGTGCTCGGTGGACGTTTCCCCCTGACTGGGACAGCGGGGTTCCAGCGGCCAACCGCGCGGATGGCCTCTTTCCTCGAAATGGACGCGGGGAAAAGCGCTGACGCCCACAAGCGCGCTTCTCACCCCTCCTCCGGCTGAGGCCCGGCCCGGAGAGGTCCGGGCGGCGATTGACTCGTCCGTCCTTCCCCCTCCTCGCCTGCTTTCCCCCCTCCCCAGACCAGGACAGGCCGAGAACGAATGGAAAGCCAACCGCGCCCCCCGCCACCTCCCGATAGGCTCTTTCCCGCGACGTCCCTCCCTCCGCCGGACGCGATTGGCTGCTCCAGCGGGGGGGGCGGCGTTGCTCGGGCAGCCCGGGCTCCGCGCCCTTCCCAGCAGGTGAGCCTCCCTCGGCCGGGGGGGAGTGCCGCGGGCGGGGTCCTCACCGGGGCAGGTTTGCGCAGGGGCGGGCGCCGGAGGGAAGGGCTTGGTCGCACGCGGGGCATCCTTTGCCCGCCAGGCGGGGACCTCGGGGTCCTTGGTCATTCCAGCAAGGCTCCGGCCGCTTTCAAGGGGGAGGTTCGCATTCACCAGTCACAGGGGCCCTGTCAGTCAGACTCTCTCATGCGGCTTTCCGCGGCCCCGGATAGAAGGCCCGATTCCATCCATCCATCCATCCTTCCTTCCTTCCTTCCTTCCTCCCTCCCTCCCTCCCTCCCTCCCTCCCTCCTTCCTTGCCTGCCTGCCTCACTCCCTTCTCTTTCCTACCTGCTTGCCTGCCTG
>JANHZU010006002.1:69628-87114 GCA_032468055.1 Acrochordus granulatus | reverse complement strand
CATGATGTACTCTGCATATAAGTTAAATAAGCAGGGTGACAATATACAGCCTTGTCATACTCCTTTCCCAATTTGGACCAAGTTTTATGCAAATAGATCACATGAAAAAAAATTGCAGTTTTCTCACTCTGTGAGATTTAACACCGATATAATGAAACATATTAATTGGCTTGGGGCTAAATCCAGAAAGAGAATCTGGGTCAAGAAAATTCTTGATGAGGATAAGTTTTAAACCAAGTATTTCAGTTCAAATCTGGAAGTGAAATAGATTCTTCTTCCTTGAGAAAATCATCATTAAACTTGTTCTCCTTCTCACAAACCTTTAATTCTCATATCATTGCTTCAAGAGGTCTTCCTTGTTAAAGAAAGGAATCACATCAACCCTCCAAGTTATAGATTAACCATTAGGGGCAAGTTTGTTATGCAGTCATGTTGAAAATCCAATTGCATGTATATTTCATTGGTTAGGATACTGCTCTTTAATATCATATATTATATATACTGTATGTGTGTATATGCATGCACATGCACTAACCTCCCTCCTCAAACAATTATCTTCCAAAAACTTAGCAAAATAAAAAATAAGAATAGAGAATTAAGCAATCATGTAGCTTTAAAGAACTAAAAACAGTGGTATGTTCCTTTTCCAAAATTATCAAAATTATCTTTTTATCTACTGTAGTTAAACTGGAATTAAATGTAACACAGGGCAGAACAAATTAGTAGAATAATGAAGGGATAGAACACAGGGAAACCTTTTTTCTGTAATCTGTGCCATAATTTAAACTGTAGCAACATTTCCTCTTCATGTCAGTTTCACTTATATTCTTTTTCAAGTCATTTTTTTTAAGTTTAGCATCAATGTGCAAAATCTGTGATTTCTTCCCTCCAACATATATTGCAAATAACTGGTATTTAAATATATTTGATGCACAATTTCAGTGCCATTTTCTTACAGAATGCATGTCTCTCAACCTACTTTAATGTATACATATGTACATATTTGAGCCTAGAACTACATGATAACATTAGAGAAGTGCAAACATTTCCAAGGAATAATGATTATGTTCTGCTAACGCAATTGGGAAGGTGCAGATAAGGGCAATTTATTTCAGATTTTGCAAAGAAAGAATTCTTCAAATATCTCTTTATTCCCTCACAGTGATAATCCTACTTTTGGGTCCCTACTATTGCTGATACTTTATCCTGGATATCTGAATTCCAAGTCAACATGATTCTTATGTAATCCATTGGGCCTCTATGAATCTCATTTAGTAAATCTCTCTTCTCAGTTATATTCACTGTACTACTGAAGACAGTTTGTCATCCAACTCAATTAACATTAGTGAATATAACCCATGAACCTTTTCCTTTCATGAAAAACTTTATTTTTAATTGAATTTCATTTTGTATGGCTTGCTTCAAGTCTTACAATGCAGCAGAGTGGACATGTACATAAAATAGCCAGAAAGAGGACATTGGATAAACATGATGATTTTGTTCCTAATTTAGATGAGATGGTAGATGCCTTATCCCTTAGAGTCCTTGATTCATATTTCAGCATGGATAGATTACTTATTCTCTCAGCTGGTTTCAACTGCACAGTTTTATTTCATCAGCATAACTTACACTAACACAAAAGTCTTTTTTTACAGTAGCATTTATCAGATTTAAGAATAGGTGCAAATAACATCAGAAACTAAAACTAAGTATATTTTTTAAAAGTGCAAGTAAAAGGCGGGGGGGGGGAGAACATGATCTAATTTCTGTATGTGAAAAAGTTACATCCGTGACTGTAACTCTGAAATTATTTCAGGAATTGTTTTAGGAAAGCTATAAAATACCATTTTGCTTCTAAACATTTTTTATTTCTGAATTAATATAGTAAATACCTGGCACATCTAAGTATTTGCAGTATATGGGCTAAACCCTCCCAAATCCAGATGGGAGATTCTACAAAGGGTTATGGAGGTGAAGATCCTAAGGGACTCCCAGATCCTAAGGGACTCCCTGACATATTATTATGGTATTAGCCAATCAACCTAACATTTTGGTAATAGATAACGACTAGAAGACATTGGTGGTGCCAAGTGACAGCAACATCAGGAAGCAAGAATATGAAACACTGGAGAAGTACCAGGGGCTGAAGGAGGAACTAGAGAGGATGTGGAAAGTAAAAGTCAAACTGGTCCCAGAGGTGATAGAAGCAATAAAAGGTGATAGATAGAGTCAGAGCAATGACTCCTAAGCTAAGAGAATGGTTCCAACATCACAGCTCTCAGTCCGGAAAAATGCAGTGCTAGGAACAGCTAAGATATTGTGCAGAACTCTCAAGCTCCCAAACCTCTGGTAGAGAACCTGAGATTGAGGAAAGCACAGACCACCCATAAGGGTGAGATGGATTTTTTTTTTCAAGAACATGCTTAAAAATTAAAAGATAAGTAAGACAAATATTACATCAGCCTCTCTCAATAAGGCTGTTTCTTAGACATGTGGATCTATTTTCTAAATTCTCAAGAAGAAGATGGTTGCAAACTATCTTAATACTGTTGTCTAGGAAAAAATTCATGGACTTATCCATTATCAGGAGTCAACTTGGCTTGAGGGCAAGTTTTTCTTTTTGTTTGTGTCCAGTTTTATTTGCAGCACAATTCTATGTGAATACCACTCAAAAGAAAGATTTATTCCGTTCCATTATTCCCAGTTAGGCTTATGTAAGCTTACAGCTGCCTGTGAGCACATAACTTGTGAATACAGTAACAATCATAATAAATTAACTTTATATGCCACCCAACTCCCAGAGTCAATGGATGATTTACAAATTGTTAAAAAACATTTAAAACAACAAACAAAAATAAAATACAAAACAGAACAAAACAGAATTAAATAAAGGTGGCAGAAATCACAACTCCGGATAGGGAACAAAGATGAGAAGAAAAGAGAGTTTTAATCATGCTTGCCAAAGGCCTGGATGAAGAGCCAAGGCCCTTTAGAACTCCAGTAGTGTGGGGACCATTTGAATCTTGGAGCAAATCTTATCCCAGAGGACAGGAACCCCTCAGAGAAGACACAGTTCTGGAGTTAAAACAGCTGTCATTGTTTAATTGAAGGAATTTAGAACAGTTTAATAGGTATAAATGCTTATCCATGGTGAATAAATGTCAGCCAATGGATCTCCATTTATATCCTTGGAAGAACCTCTCCCTCTGATAAAATATAGCATGCTCTTCTGATCCATTATGGACCAGGGCAAACCATTTCAATGTGTTTATGTCAGGGAAAGATTTGGCATGGCCTTGTATTCACAGGAAACAAAGTTCTCCGTTCCTCCAAAGTTATGTCAGTTCTGGATCTTATTATGTATTTAATTCTGACAATAGAGATACAAACAGTTAAATTGAGGGAGGGAGGAGAAGCTTCTCATTCTGAACAGCATTTCTTTCAGCTAACTTAGAACCAAGCTAGGATGAGAACAGAAGAGGAACAGTTTATAGGTGCAGAATAGATAGAACTGTTGTCTAGAAATTCTGGGATTTGCACATCTTATATATCTACAGTGTACTTATGAGTGGAAGTTCAATAAATACAAATGCTTTCAGGCCAAAATAAAATAAATACATTTTTAACCCAACTCATTTCACAGGGGAAAATAGGAAGAGGAAGAAATATTAGGTATGTTTGCTGCTGAGTTATTGATAATAATAAAGGAAGGATATAAATAAATAAAACAAAAAATACATTTTTTTTCTTTTTGCTGTAGTACAAAGCACTAAGATTTCCTTTAACAATAAACTTTACGTAACAGATATGAACCGTGATCCAAGACTAATAGAAATAACATCTTTTAATAAGAAACACAGAAAGATTTTCTCCTGAATGCAGAATAAAATTAGAAATCATTCTGGAAAAGAAGGTTGAAATAAATTGAAATTATTAAATGACAGTTCCAAGTTATTTCTTACCTTTGAGTATTACGACTCACATTTGCCAAACATGTTCTAATTCTGATTAAAATGAATCAGGGTCTATAGCTTACTACAGGGTGCAGCTGTTTAGCAGAGACTTTTTAAACAATTCCTGTTTTCTATCAGATAGCAAAGATGGTCATTAATGTTTTTACAGAAGTGCTATGAAAGTATCTGCAGTGAACATTTTCCATATGCTGGGGAAACATAAAAGGCAGCACTAAGTATAGGTTTTGCATATCATTAATTAGAGGATATGGCTGGGGATCATACCTTGAATTCACTAATCAGGCTTCCTTAACCTGGCATCTTTCAGGTATGTTAGGCCTTCAACCCAAGATTTCCCATTTATCAAATTTATTCTGATGAACAGTGCTGCTCCATGATTTTCAGGCAATTTTTGTTGTTTTTTCATCATCTATTACTTTGCTGGCTGAACTGGAGAACATCTGTATGCGCTGATATATAGAGAACTGCCATAATTAAACAAACACTTTCCTTTAGGTTTCTTGCTCCTTTTAGCCTAACTTTGTGAACACTAGCTGGTAGTAACTTTTAGCGAAAGATGAAATAATTGCACTATTGTAGGGAACCATTTAAACTAATTTGGGACATAAGGGACCATGTGCATTCCTTATGTGCAGCCATTAAGGTTGCTCAAGTTATGGGAGAATCATGGTTAGCCTGACATTTTCTTCCATATGAAGGAATCCTGATGTGAATGGATTTTCTTTCATATGATTGCGGTGAATGTTCCCAGTGATATATAGCTTCAGACTATGCTTACATTTTGTCTTGTAAGTCACTCAGATTTGCTCAGAGCTATGCTGTGCCAGTAAATATGATGGCCCCAGTCTTGTCTAATTATCTCACATGAGTTCAATCCAGTGATTCCTAAAAAACGAACAGGGTCCTTAGGATTCAAGTTTTGCTACCTGAGTATTAGCCTCATGCCTTTCTTCATAGGTCAAGGCCTCCTAGGAGATGACATATAGCTGGGACCAAGTGATAGTAAATGATTTGCAAGGAGGTGGTTCTAAATGCCTTAGAGGCCATCCTTGGACATAAAAGTACTGTACAATTTTCATCTAATCTCCAATTTTCCTATTGTGGGGAAGAGTTGTTGAGAAATTGGTAGGCCTGAAGATTTAAAGGGCTCTAAAGAATGCACATTATCTGGTCCCATTATAGTCATGTTAGACCAGGATATAATACTTAGACAATGTTAATCACACCCTGATCTCTGGTGTCCTCTGGCAGATTCAGGATATAGTTAGTATATCCATCCTGGGTTTCCTTGATTTCTCAATGACTTTGAAGACCATCTATCATGGTATATAGCTAAGTAGATTAAGAGAGAAGAATACAGTTCTTTGGTGGTTCTCCTCCATCCTCCAAGCTGGTTCCAATCAATGTGGAGACAGAGAAAAGTCTAGCCTTAGACTCCTGTTTTGTTGGTGCCACAGAGCTCAATTTCTCTTGACTTTTTTTAACATGTACGTGAAATTTGAGGGTGAGGTCACTGATGCAAATTAAGAAATATATATCTAACCCAATACCACTGAGGCACTTTCCCAATGTCTGAAATCTGTGTAGAATTGGGTGGAGGAGAACCAGTTTTGCCCCAAACCTGACAATTTTGAATGAATATGGGTTTTAGGACTCCCTGCATCTAGTGATTTTTCATGATTAACTCTGGATGGCATAATATCCCCCAGCCATAGTTGGTGTGCAATCTGGAGGTCCTCCTTACCTCATGGTTCCTGTTTGTTTGAGGAGCAGGAAATCCTTTATACAATTACATCATGATCCTCAGTTGTACTCATTTCTAAATCAGGAGGCAGTGGTCATGATCAACATATGCCTTAGACATGTCCTGATTAGACGCTTTCACTGAACTTAGGTTGCATTTGAAAAATATTCAGAAATTTCAGATGGTCCAGAATGCAAAAGCACATGCAGTAATGGTTATACCCACATAAGACCACTACTACATGAAGTGCACTGGCTCCCAGTAGACTTTATGTGCAATTTGAGGTGCTGATTGTCACCTTTAAAGCCTTACATGGGATGAAGCTGAGTTACTTGCTGGACTGTGTCTCTCCAGTGGTTTTTATTCCTCCTACTAGATATGCCCATTGTTGAGACAGTATTACTTGATGGCCAATAGGAAACATGCCTTCTCTGCCATAGTATCTATCTTGTGGAACAGAGTCTTTGCTGAGATACAAATAGCCCCAGTCCTGTTGGCTTTCCAGTGAAGAATTGATTGTTCCTTCAGTCAAGGTGGGTTCAGATGTATAGATGGCAGCCATATAAAATTGTAATTCAATCAATCCTTTTCCCCCTCAACAACTGGGTGAATTACTCCCCTTCTCGACTTTTGCTTCCCAGCAAATATTGAATTACTCAACCAAATTTGAGAACAAAGAATTTGGGCAGATTAATTTCAGAAGGTGTTATTGTACAACAATCACTCAAAACAGGTTTCCTTGATAGAGATTACAATAGCAGCACTGCCACTAAAAAAATTGGAAAATAATTGTGACATGAGATCTTCCTTAGGTTTAATGGAAATATAGGAAGACTGAGAGACAGATTGCGAGAGAAAGGATTGCACAATGAAAGATAAGGTATTCATATAGACATCTCTACCTAAACAAGTGTAAGAACTTCACACATCACCCATGAAAAATTTTCTAATTCTCTACTCCTTTTAAATAAGTTTTCAAAGCAAATTATCTTTCATTACACTGAATGATGCAGGAAAATGCAGGATAATTTCTCTGCTTGTAACTAATTCTGCCTATCAACCAAGTTCTTTTTTTCCTTTTGAATTACATTCCTCTCTTGACTTAAATGTGATTACTTATAATAACTACTTAAACCCTTATTTCTGGTTAACTTAGCACAGCAGTAGCCTATATTTGTGGAATGTTATGCTAATATTCAAGTAGCACAGCAGTTCAAAACTCAAGTACTACCACATAACAGGGGGAGCTCCCATTACTTGCTTCACTGCCTGCCAATCTAGCGGTTTGAAAGCATGTAAAAATGCAAGTAGATAAAGAGGTACCACCTTTTGTGGGAAAAGTAATAGTGTTCTGTGCACTTTGGTGAATAGTCACCAAAGCCACAGGACCACAGAAGCATTTTCAGACAACACTGGCTCTTTGGCTATGAAATGGAAATGAGCACCATCCCCTAGAGCTGGACACAATTAAAGGGAAAACCTTTATCTTTTTTACCTTATATTAATACCGTGGCTCAGTAGGTCCCATCTTTGCCATTAAAAGGTGATTTAAAGATCCATTTGATTTCCTTTTTTTCCTAAAAGGCATTTCCTGACTATAAAACCATATGCAGTATGGCTTTTAGCTGTATTGATTTGATTGTTGATTGGAGTAGATGCTTTGCCTTAGTATTATTTCTGTTTGATTTAGGTATATGATTTAGGATTTTAAAAAAAATATTTATACTGAAAACTACAGGAGGCAGTTCAAAAATGAGGAAGAATGGGCAGAATATTTTTGATAATCAAGAATTCTACCTGCAGTGATGTTAAGTGGAGGTCAAAAACTAATAAATTATAGACAAAGGTATATTGTAATAGATGAATGAAGAGGTAGGGAAAGATCAAGGAGGACTCTGAGCATAAAGACAAGGAGTTTGTGATGGAGAAGATAGGAAACCAATGTTCAGTTTGGGGACATAACCTGATTAAAATAAGGCATGATATGGGCAGCAAAGAGATAAATAGACAGGCTATTGTGAGAGAACAGAATACCAGAGAAAAGATAATCAAGGCCTTATGTTATAAAGGGTCAAGTAAAATGTTTGATCCAGAACCTTATTTGAGGAAAAGGTTCAGAAACAACACTGATAAAACATAAGAACTAAATTCAGAAATTGTACCAAAAGATGTTGTCCATTTCACATAGGAATATATATGTTGGTCATAACTTAAGAAAAGATAGGTATTTATTTTTATATTAATAGCAATGCCTACTATAGTTTCAGTAGTCTTTCTTGAAGACATATTCATAGCTTGGCATATGTCCACATATACTTTACTGCTATATGACCTCTTCTTCAAAACGTATTGTTTAAAGCTAGCTTTTGAGTTTTGAAATACACATCTTTCCCAGTTTGGGTGTATTTTTATCTGTACCTTATTAAAACTTTGTGTAATATTGTTGGGAAAAAAAGTCTTTAGGTGCCACTGTACAGTTTTGCTCAAAAGTAGAATAAAAATAAACTTACTTTTTCTGTAAGAGTACATGAAGCAATGAATAATTCTGTATTTATCTAGTGGGAGCATGTTAAAAAACGGTCAGTTCCATGTTCAAGAAGGTCCACATTGTAGTATGGAGTATAGATCTTACTCCTCTTCAGTTACTCCAACTATGCCAAAGCTCAGATCTTGTCACTAACTCAGCCTCAGGGCAGGAACAAGAGAATAGATATTAATATTTCTTTGCTTCATACTAAACTTATATTGAATTTACCTTTAGCCAGTGTATATCACCAAAACAAGGAACTCATTCAACAAAAAAGAAAACCAACTTTACTTTAAATTTGCATAAGTTTAATTTATGTATACAGATAAAATTTTGAAGCAATTATTGTAATTATATTAATCCTCTGAAGGCATTTTCTCCAACATTTTTTTCCTACCATTTCTCAGTTCTTCTTTCTTTAAAATAAGAAAGTTTTGGTTAAATGTTCATGGTCAGAGAATGGTGGCCATGCATTAATTTGGTTATAAGGTTGTTATAGAATATTCTAGCTGCTGTTATAAAATTCTCATTCCAGAAATATCTGACTATTTCCTTTTTCATATATATATATATATATATATTAAATATGAAAAAATAATCAGGAAACTCCTCCCTTTGGGCTTGTTTGGGAGGAAATGAAAAAAAAAATGTATTACAACACCAGTCATACACCATCCACAACCTCTAATACTAAAGTAAGATAAAACCCTAGAGTCTACAGCCTAGATATTCTCAAAGAGCCTGAAAATAAGTATCTTTTTTCAGGCTTCATAAGCAGCTGCACTTCCCTAGTTTTGGATTTGCAATAAATTCATCAGGTTTATCTGAAAGTCATAAATCCATCGAAACAGCATGTACATATAGGAAAAAAAACTCACCAAGTAATTATGTGTAAAGAAATAAAAAAGTGAATCCAAAACCAAATCAGTCATATTTTTGCAAAAAAATCTAGAAAGCTAAACATTTTCAAGGCAGGAAATTAGAGTATTCATTGTAAGCATGTCTGTGTGATTTTCAAAATCTTACTGAGCCTCAGTTGGTTGTTCAATATTATCACCTTCTGACTCCACCCAGCTGATTAAGTCTAGTTTCCTTCAGGTGATTACTGCTGAATAATGTAGTGTATCTGAGCCACAAAATATCCAAATGATCAAGTATATGGCAGAAAAGACATCTAACTTGCTGCTGCAATCTAGTGGCAATCCTGTTTGCAAAAAGACAAACAGGCAAAATATGGTAAAAATCTGCAAAAGGCAAGATATGGTAAGTTTACTCTTGATACAGTCCTACCTCTTTCTCTTTCTGTTCCTTCTTCAAATATCAGCATTTAAAAAAAACTGGGTGGAGGAGTTTCCTGGTTTGTATCAGGAGCTAATGGGTTCAGAGAAGTTATAGTGGAGTGGCTTGCTGGAGGCTAGCAAAATAGAATATGCTTCTTAAGAAGATTCCTTATTGCCCCTTCTTCTCATCTGAGATACAGAGGAAGAAAAGCACTGAGAAACATCAGTTTAGATTTTGGCACAGATTTGTGTAAATAGAGCTACCATACATAAAATTATATTGGAAAGACTATAACCACCAACCAGATCAATGTGGCTATCATATATAATCCACAGATATTCACAATGCATGGACAACTTCAGTGTCCCTAATCTCCCATCTTAAATGATTTCTAAGGTACCATTGAGAATGATTGAGGAAACAGGAACTCTGCCAATGAATGCTTAGGAGTTGTGAGGAAGGATTTATTTGCCCTATGTTAATTCTTCAGGATGCACTCAATTGCTGGGAGGAGGTTGTCTGTGTGCAAAGATGGCTCCAGGCCATCTTTGGCCTCCCCATTAGTCCTTGAGCTCATCTGCGATGAGAAGGCAGTGTTCTACTGCACATATATTTCAGGTGCTTTATTAGCCTTGTAAGAGAGGTAGATAACCTCAGGCCTTCCAGAAATTTTCACCCTCCTTAGTCCCAGGCAGCATGGCAATGGCATGAATGGCAAGTATTGTCAAATAACATATGGATTGGCTACTTATCCAGGTCCAAGAGCCAACTGCTTGGATTGTCAGAATAGAATGATAAGAAAAGATGAACAAGCATCATTCTGCCCCTTTTAGCTACTCAAAGATGACAGATGTTGACCTCAGTCCTGTCTAGCCTCTTTTGCTGTTGATTCAGATTTTTGTCTTTCGTGACATATTAGATGGTTTATTTCAGCCTTTAGACAGCTGAAAGCTACAGAATAAGACTACTTGACTTAAACTGTTCAAACATATTCCCAGGCACCATGCTGATCCGATGATCATAGATCATGAAGAGCAATTCCAGTGTTCCTTTGAGATTGCATTGAGCAGAGTAGCCTTCTCAGATTCTGCAAAATGGGTGTTTGTCTTCAGCTGATCTCATGATGTTTCTGTCTAAAAGCAGAACAATTTCATTTTAGCCTCTATTTTGTGTACTTGCACTTTTAGAATGACATATTGTTCTGTTGTTTCTTGTCAATGGATTTTTAAACACATCCACGTGAGAGTTGAAGTGAGCAAATGAAACCTGTAACCTTTTAGTAAAGCATGAAGAACTTATTTGCCCATGGTGTTTTTGCTTTTAATTTTTTATTTTCTATTTAGTTTTATATGTATGCTACTTCTCAGCCTCTTACTGTTTAACAAGCAAGACATTGGAAAATGAATACCAAAATGAAAAATTCAAAGTTCCTTTCATATAACTTTCTCCAAGAGCATCAAATATTAATCAAACAAATAAATAATATTAATAACAATAACATATCTAAGTTTAATTTCTTTCTGAATTTTGTTCCCTGAATTGATTTCATGTGGCTTAAATTAGGGTACCCAGACACTAGCTGGAAATAACACTGCCAACATTCAGGAGCAAATCATTTTGTCTGCTTATGTCAAAAAGGAAAAGCCTTCAGTAGATTCATTGAATCTAATTTGTTACAAAAAACAACCTCTTCAAATCTCAATACACTGAAATAAACACTAACAACACTCTGTCTTTATGGGACAAAAATATATCTCTATGGATATCAGAAGCCAACTAGCACTGGATCAGGCAGGGTGGCCAGTATAGGGGATGCTGAACTTCAGTTTGACCAAGGGCTGCAAATGTTTGGAACTAGACTTTGAAAATGAGTGGATCCAAAAAGTGTGTGGTATTGTTACAATTCAGAGCATTTGTTACTTTCAATTCCTCCTTACAAACCCCTTGCAATATAATAAAATAATATATACTTCATTGAAATGATTTTCTGAAAACCTTTTCAGACCAATACACCTTTCTAGGAAAATTTATCTGCACCAAGATACATGATGGGCTATGTGGGTTGATGAATTTAAGTTAAAGATGGGTGATATAATTCTTTTCTGTTCATATCTATGTTTATATATTATTTTGATGTTCTTCAAAATGATTTTTAAATTTAATCAATGGAGGCTGGAGTGAGAATCTTTCCTGGGGTTTTGACTTCAGTTTAATTTTCAGAAGAAGCTTTACTGTGATTAGGCTTTTACAGCGATTGCATACCTTAGCTAGCTTGAAGTCCAACAAAGAATGGTGCTGCTGTGGATATGGCCATCTCTGAACAGTGATTTATGTGAACCTAATACTGCCTATCTCCTGAAATCTCAAAGATAAAGGCCTTAAAGGCTGTGACTTTACTGTATTCAGTGTGACAGGATTTCTATCAAAATAGAGATCCAGCTCAAGGGGATATATTGGAACTTAATGTATAAACATAATTTATTTTCTTTCCTTTTAAGAATTTGATAAAAGAAAACAGCAGTAAAGTAAATTGCTAAGGAAACATTATGTATATAAGAATAATTTCCATGAAAGATCCTCATTCATACTGTCTTACTGTTTTATTCCTTTGAGGAAATCTGTTCCTTATAATAGGATAAAAAGCAGATAAGCAAAAGGCAGACTTACCTTTCTTCCCAGCCTCTTTTATTACCTTCCCCTCTTTTTTCATCAAAAGGTCAGTTCACACCCAGACATACACTGAGGCAGCAACATCTTGAATAAGTAAGCTTTTCTTATTCTGAAATGCCTATTCTGTGTAATGAAAATGATGCAAAGGACAGTTCACAACTAAATAGCTTAAATTTCAAATTAGACAACAATAAGAACTTGATGTGGCTGACACTTGTAATTGTGTTGTAAGAAAACGGAAGTATGAAAAGTCTAAAGGGTGGCATAATCATCATGGACTTCATTTCATTCCACCTATGATAATTTTTGCTTGAGGTAATATGGATATTTGCCACCAGACAGGAAAGATTTAGGTTCAAATCCCCACTCAGACGTAAAGCCTGGTGCATGATTCTAAATGAGTCAATATATCATTATCTAATGTGCTTTGCAGGGTTACTGTGGCAATGAAAAGAGATAGAAAATTATGCCACTAAATAAGAAGGCTCCAGTGATTGTGGAGGGGAAAGTGCACCCCACAGTTCATGCTCTAGCAGCATCAGATGCATGTGAGTGTGGAAATGGGGATTTAAGGAATCACAAGTTTGTTTATTTATTTATTTAATTTATATGCCGCCGAAATCCAGAGACTCTCAGCAGCTAACAAAAACAATTCTAAAAACAGTAATTAAAAACATTTAAAAAAAGTTGTCTCATTTTTCTTAAAAAATGCTGAAATAAACCCAAGACCAATAGGTATTGGAGAATGGGGTTTTCAACAAACGCTTGATTTAGGGACAAATGCTTCCATTTATTTCAATTTCTCTATTTTTCCATTTTGCCACTTCTTTGCTCCTTTTATCCCATTTTTACATAAAAGTATTTGTGAAAACCTTGCACATTTTATTAATGCCCATTGTTCCAAACATGTGAATGATATATGCAATTTGCCCTAATTGTGTGATTTCATTATCAGATACAGTTGATAGGTAAATACAAAGATTATAATTATGCGTGTGTGTACACAAGCATACACACATACGTACAGGACATATTACACTTATATCTTGCCTTTTTGCTGGGGATCTCAAATTGACACATATGGAAGGGGTCTTCCATCATTGTAACTTCACAAAAACAACTCTGAAGATAGACTGAGGGATTTTTCAGTCCTTGCGTGAATTAAGTTAGGAGCTAAAGTTTTCCAAATCAGGAATACTATTCAACAACCTGACAGAGTAAGGTATCCTTTAAACCCTGGGAAAGATGGGGGAAATAAATGCTGATTTAAACCACAGTGGATATAAGTGGGAACTCACAACAACCTAAAGGGGCTTCATTCCTTCATACTATATAATGCAGATTTCTATCTAGCAGTGCTTTGGGAAGTATCTGGACAGCTGAGTCTGACCAGGGAGCCTGATTGTCCTCTCCCTACTCCCATGTTAAGTTACTTAACCATCTCAAGTGTCTGCAGCAGTTCAGCCAAGGCCAGGAAGCCTGCAGCCCCAGTACAAAATATTGCTATGTTTTCAAACACCTTTACTTCTGTACACTATTTTCTTATTGATAAACTGTATCACAAAGTTAAATCCTGAAAGAAAAGGGTATATTACTTTGCTTTTTTGTTCAGCAAATGCACACGAGTACATTGGCAATAGAAATGCAGATAATTTTCCTCCATTCCTAATTGACCTCCAACATCTTTAAATGTGCAGGTTCAGCTGTATCCTCTGGGTCTTTTTTTTTATGCCCAATGTCTGCAATGTTTGCATTTGTTCACTATATTTTAAGTGGTAAACCTCAATCACTTCTCTGGCTCTAATTTGTGCAAATCAATCTCGCCCCTAGAGGACTGAGTGAATGGTCCTTCTCTAGAGGGTATCTGACACCTTAGTTCAGGAAACAATTATACCATTCATCATTTCGACTTGACCATTCCACATTTCTGAGGCACAACAAAGATTATTGAATAGATGCTCAAATGGCACATAATTGCCTTTTTATTGTCCATCATTATTCTTTATATTTCCTTGCCTGAGCTTCTAAAGCATTGCCATTTTGCTACCTGAGACATTATCTCTAAATCTTTATTCCTGATCTTGAATTAGTTACTACATGTCTGTGAAGACTCTCACTCGTCCAGGGTAATTGCATCGCAACAAAGTTTAAAAACAGGCATCAAAATCCAGTCCAGATGCTTGTTTTTTAAACTTTGTTGCGATTAGTTACTACAGTTTATTTAAAGTCTACTATCTGGAGATGCTGATTATCTACCCAGGAAAATGTTGCTTGTTACTTGCCACACATTTTACCTTTGTATATCAGATTATCTTTTTTTTTCTTGCTGCTTTTATTTTTTCAGTGCTCAGAACATACTTTGATAGCTGCAGAAATTCTGGGTTTCAACAGTTTATTTTTAACCTTTGTTTTTCACAGCTACTATCAATGCTTTAGTTTCATTTGGAAACAATATGTAAGGATTTGTGTGCCTCTTTGGGTGTAGGTGTGTGTACTTTTTTTTTCACACTGGCAAATTCTTCTTCTGAAGATTGTTGAGTTCCCTTCTACACAGTATTTTCATCCCTGCATTTCAAATTCTAATTTGCCCCAAATTAAAAGTTGGGGAGAACAATCCTTGCTTCAGAATGTGAACTGACACCTTTCTGCTTTTCTAATAATTTCTAGATGACATAATGAAATAGACATGTTGCCAATTTTGTATTTTTCTTCAGGAAGATTCTGAAGTTTCCCTCTTTTTTTGTTCTGAACTTAATGTTACAGCATCTGCCCAGGAACCCAATGTTTACAGCCATCTGATCTTCAGCACTGCAGCCTGAATTGTTTGTCTCCCATGCTGCTTCTGACTATTCCTGAAATTAACTGAAGAAATTCCAGTCTGGATTCCTGTGGTTTGGTAATGGAGCTGGGTTGGTGTTTAATCTTGGTTGGAGAATTCTGGGAGTTGAAGTTTGTATATATTAAAGTTGCTGAGGATGAGAAACACTGGTCTAGCATATAGCTACTGTAGGGCCTGACTGCTTGTTTTCCTGCTTCTTCCCTTTCTCATCCAGCAAAGGAAGACAAGCCATACTCTCTGGCCTCTCTATGTGTGGAATGCTTGCCTTATCCTTTAGAGCTTCCTCCTCATTGGCGACAATTCTTTGGCTTTATTTTCCTAGAAGGGGAAAGGAGAGGAAAAGTGGGAGGAGGAGAGGAGAGGAGAGGAGGAAAGGGAAGGGAAGGGAATGGGAAAAAGGAGAAAGTGATAGTGATAGTGATAGTGGTGGGCTGCACACTGAAGTGGGATAAAGTGATTTGGTTCTATCTCTTTGCTTTATGGTGCAACTCTCTTACAGATCAGTATTGATCAGATTACTTTTGTACATGAATTTAATTCTCTTCTACATATTCCTAAAACAGGTCTAAAAGAAGTCTGAGAATCAGTAAGTTGATAAGTAGGGTTCCTTTGCACTTGCACTTGGGGAAAACTACTTAGGCAAAACATAAACAATTTTGATAGTTAATCCCATGATCTCAGCTATCTATCAAAGTTCATGTTATGTCTATTCCTATCCTATGTTAAGTAAAAGAATTGGTGGATATATTCCTGCTGTTTATAGTGGGAGGGGAAGGAAAGAAAACCCTTGAAATCTGCCATTCTTTGTCTTTATTGTGCCCTGGATACCACAAATGATGACAGCATTCTTTGCCAGCATCATACTTGTACCGAGAGATCACCAAATGGGGAAAACAAATTTTATGCTTGGAATAGTTTTATGTCAAGTCAAAATCTGGTAGATGATATTTTTCTAAGTTTTAAGGAAGAGCTCTTATCCTCATATTCAGTAATTTTACATGGCTGACTTCATGCAATTCTCTCTTGAAGAAAGCATTTTAAACCAGTTTAATTTGTATGCACAAATTTACCCTCTGTTTCTTGGAAAGTATATTTTAACTTATCTACACTACATTTGTGAATTTACCTACATAGTATTTGTGACATCTTACGGGGTCTCTTATTACTTGAACCAACAAGTAGATATCAAGAGTAACAGTTTCACTATTGCAGTCACAAAAGAATTTTCCTTTGCCAAAATGCAGTCTTTGCTTCAAGATAAAGCTGCCTGTGTAACCAAAGATCTGACTGCCAATTATATCCAGGGCAGTATAATCCTTTGCATTAACTGAAGCTCCTTCTGCATAAATTCTGTGCTGGGTTAATGATGCAAAGACATCCGATCATGTTCACTGGGTTTAAACTCTCAATTACTTTAGGGTAGTGGAAAAACATTGTTATCCAGTTGCAGAATCAATAAACAGCTCAGCATGTGCTGTCTTTGTGGTCTTTCCTATCATCCTCCATTGTAAATAGTAGTCAGGTCATATAATGGAAAAGAAAGAATAATATTGCATCAACCATAGTATCAAAAGATTTTAACATAAATGCTTAGAAACAGTTATCCTTTGGCACTAACAGCTGTGTGTACAATCAGTCAGAAAGCACTGTCTGTTTCTCTGAATCCAAAGCTTTATCAAAGACACTCAGTCACTTTTGACTGAAAAGATAAATTCAAAAATCTGTAGCAAATTTGGAGTTTTGTGCAGCAATTGAAGCAATGCTTTGCCAAAACACCCAAGCATTGCCTCCAGTACTTATTCAACTTTATTCTAAATACCTCTGCATTATTGTTTTGAGGGCTTTCCCAGGTTGAGCATACACAGACATTCTAGTGTGGCTGACAACAGAGCACAGTGGCTGTCCATGCACTTGAATGTAGAAATGATCTAGCAAAACCAACAGAGCCATCTGTCTAGAATTCTACAGGATTAAGCTGCCATTCATAATTCCAGTTCTGATATCTTCTTGTGAGTTTTCAGACTGAGGTCTCAGGCTGAGGTCACATATGATGGCCACACCAATCTCTCTCATCAAAAAAGCCTCGTCACTTGGCCCATCCAGCTGTGGCATCAGGTAAGATTTTCAGTTCACTTTTATATCACTCTCAGTCCTAGCATTTGACTCCTTGGGATAATCACAGAAGGCTTGAAAAGCTGGTAGAAAGAGGATGATTAACATAGCAATTTACTTTGACGAGTACATTGCATCCAAGTCCTGAAAGAGAGAGCTAATTTAAAAAAAATCATAGAGGCAATGCAAGGAAAAAAGAGGACAAGAATGCTGTTCAAAATAGTTTTTAAAACATTACATTAGACATACAGATCTATTTTTACTTTTGTCTGTGAAGACTCTCACTCGTCCAGGGTAATTGCATCGCAACAAAAGTTTAAAAAACAGGCATCTGGATTG
>JANHZU010006002.1:48764-62625 GCA_032468055.1 Acrochordus granulatus | reverse complement strand
AATATACAAGACTGTTTATATCTGAGTGTGTGTGTGTGTGTGTTTGAAAAAAATGTAAGGAGAAAAATTATCTTCTTTGGAATGATTTTTTTTTCAAATATTGATGAGTTCTACTGTATTTGCAGATCTTAGTATTTTGAATTTTTTTCTAGTTCTTTGTCTTCAACATTACTTTTTCTTATGGTTATATCAAAGTTATCAATAAACTAAACATGGTTCTTCCCAGTATTACTAGAATCATTTATGTTGTATCTCTTCTAAGTGTCAAGCAGTCTACGTTTTAAAATCCCATAAAATATTTGCTGTCACTTTCAATTATTTTCTGTGATTTCAAGTTCTGGGTAGTTCTTATGGACTGTGAATCCATTCTTTTGACATAAATGCCAATGTGATATTTTCCCAATTGTACCATGCCATTTTTGCTGTCTTGCAATTTTGTCTAATATACATACATACAAACACATATATAATTATTACATGATTCACTGTTTCATTTTATCTCAATATAGTACACATTTACTATCCAAACTAGTATTTTCTATTTTTGCCTTTCTGACATTTGAGCAGCAAGCATCATTACTTCTGTTTCTTTTTATAATGTACCATTTTTAAAGCATTGTTATCTTCTGACATCATCTGATTTTCCTACAATATCTTTCAAAAAATGTCCAGGGGATGTTTTGGTTTTCCAATTTTCTAATCTCATTTCAAACTGTTTCTTTTGTCATATTTACATCACGTTTTTGCAAATATCTCTTTTTGCACATGGGGTACAGTGGCCAAGTGGTTAAGACACTGGATTTGTTGGACAAAGGTCAGCAGTTCAAGTTCAAGACCCAAGTGCTGCTGCATAATGGGATAAGCTCCTGTTACTTGCTGCAGCTCCTGCCAACCTAGCAGTTTAAAAGCATGTAAAAATGCAAGTAGATAAATAGGTACCACCTAGTTTGGTGGGAAAGATATCAGCATTCCATGTGCCTTGGCATTTAGTCATGCTACCTACATGATCACAGAAGTATCTTCCAACAAATGCTGGCTGCCTCGACTGTGAATCAGAGAAGAACACTGCCCCCTAGAGCAATTGTTAACCAGTGCCCCCTGGCACAGGTTACCTTTACCTTCTTTCAGAGATTCTCTTAATAAAGTTACTCCTCTTGATGTTGTTGTTGTTATTATTATTGTCAGATTCAAAACGTAGACTAGAAATCAAATGAATAAATACAATGGAATTTAAAAAGAAGTCCTCAACCATGGTCTCTTGATGATGTCAAGCAAAGCATATGGCTCCAAAATACATGTTGGAGATTTTTCACCATTCAGCCACTTTGCTTAGCATATGTACACTATATTCACTACTTAGTGAAAGTGTTGCCTTAGTTTTATTCCTGCATGATTGAACAGGAGCTTGTAGCACAAGAACAACTTCAGAATTTGCTAGTGACATTAGTATTTGAATTGTTTATGCAGAAAATGTTGCATGGGATCACAATCACTCAACTGATGAGTTATGTGCCAAAATCTATGCAATGAAATACATAATTTTGCTTCAAATATGCAGTTCTTGATGCATAAAATCCACAGCAAAAAAAGTAGGATAGGAGAAGGAAAAATAAAAAAAGGAAAAGGAAAAAAAGTAAAAGAACAAAAGCATGGAAAAATATGAGATTCCTTCTAAAACTTGTAACCTTCAGAGACTCTACAGTTTATACATTAGCTTTCACACTTCCATGCCAAGGCCAAACGTAACTTTATTATTGCTATGTCAAGCTTCCATTTGATTCAAAGACCATTAGATCAACTCATTCTTTTGAATCAGTTCTTCAGAGATAATTGTTTGATTGGTAGACTTTTCTGCATGTAGTTTTACCAAATTGAATCTTCAAAGTGAATCAGAGTCATAATTCAAATTACAAAGTAGACTTAATTCTGAATGAATTCATAACATGTCTAGGATTTTGGGTAACGAGCATATTCTTACTAACTACTTATTAGTATTTTTGGTCTGTATGCTTTAAATAAGTGGAAAAATTAAATTGACTGATTGAACCTCTGATTCTGGTTTTCATTTCTTATAAAGAATATCAGCACAATTGATGGCATGGTTTCTGTTATTTAGACACATATAGATGCAAATGTTTTCTTACTAACTTTGAAATTTTGTGCTGAATCAACCCCTTCCCAGATATTTTTCAGTCAGTTTTGATCAATACACACACACACACATATATATTTCAGGTCCCCCAAATCCTCCAATGCTGCCCTTTGCAATGGGTTAGTCTCCTAGGAGGGATGAGCAAAGAACATTAGGTGTGTATGGAAGAGAATATATATCCAGCAGGTCACACAAGGCATGAAGGTCATCCCAGCTTCCCAGCTAAAGCAAGCAGGCATCTACATTGGACAGCATTGAAATAGGAAGATGCTGGATCACTTTAATGGCAATGGTAAAGGCATCAATTCATAATGTCTAAGAGAAGGGAATGGTAAATCATTTATTTTTTACCAAGGAAACTATGTGGACAGAAATTTTTGAAAAAAATATTGATAATATAGTGCCAGATGATGGGCCTTTGAGATCAGATAGTATTCAACATGCTATTAAGGAGAAGTTTAGGATCTTTTGGAATACTAATGGCAATTGTGATGTGGCTAGACTAAAGCCTTTAGGTCTGGTTTCTGATATTGTCATACCGGAAATGAAAATCCAAAGCTGCAAAGAAAGAATTACAGAAGAAACTTGAAATGTAAGAATGTAAACATAGGAAAGCTCAACATAGTGAAAGGTAAAGTGAAACAACTACAAAAGACAGCGATTGGACACTTTTTGTGAGACCATCACATTAACTTTATCATTCAGGACATTCTCAAATCTTTATTATGGTCATAGGCCAGCATAAAAAGAGTGGAGTATAGACAATAATTTTAAAAGTTAAAAAATATATAGAATACATAAAGTTACAAAACATTCTAAAATAACTTTATGTATATAATACATATTGCATAAAATATAAAATAATATTGATTACACTTCATGGCTAACTCTTTAATATGAGTATTGTTCAAGTTTATTCTCCAACCACTGATGCAGAAGTGGAGGTTGATGTCTTTTATGATCAAGTTTAGTCTGAAATTGATGGAACATGCGAGCAAGATATGCTGGTTGTAATTGCAGACTGGAATGCCAAATTTGAAAATATGAAAGAAAAACATGTAAGAGACAGTTTGGTGTAATGGTTAAGATGTCATACTAGAAACTATGAGTCTGTGGATTTTAGTCCTGCCATAGGCACAAAGCCAACTGAGTGACTTTGTGCCAGTCATTCTCTTTCAGCCCAAGGAAGCAGGCAATGGCAAACCATTATTTCTATATACAGGGTAGAACACATACAAGGTATTGCTTCTCTTCCAAACCAAACTATAAATGGTAGCATAGAGAAAATTAGCATACAAAACATTATTGCCTATTCTTTTTTAATCTTTTTTAAGAAAAGATCATTCTTTTCTTAAAACAAGAATTGAATGTTGACATGTAAAAATGCTCTCTATGACTTCTGTCTTATTTCTACTTTCCATCTTCCCTAGTTCTCTATTATCTCACTCGCTATCAGGATGTGCTCAGTCCTCAATGAATTATAATGGGCTCACCCATTAAGATTTTCTTAAAATATTTTGTTGTGCAGGAGAGCGTGTATATTGTCAAACCTGCTGATGTCTCTCTTTTCTGCATGGCACATCCCTTTGAGCCATATCAATAATATTGTTCATATTCTGATTATTAGAAATAGATGGAATGATCCAAATCCCACCCATACTTTGAAACTGTAACAGGAAATCCAAGAAAGAAAAGCATCAAATCAAAAAATCAAGGCATGCCTGAAACCATGCAACTGAAGGCCTGCCCCTTTTGAATATATACCACATATATATTCAAAACATATCATGTGGACATTTTTTATCACCAACACCTGAATGTTTGTAACTTTCATTCTGAAAGGAGGAGGAAGAGGTGGAGGAGAAGGAGGAGGAAGAGAAAAAAGAAGATTTCAGAAAAAAAATCAGAGTTCAGGTATATTTTTCACCAGATACTGACCCTATTGATTAAGAAGAATCATAGACTGAGTTTCTGGACTCAGGGTAGCAATCAATGTTTAGGTGCCAGGTTTTTTTGAATTCTTAGTTGTTCCTACCCTGCAGAAAACAAACAATTTATAACAGAAAGCAGGGCTGCCTGTTTTAATTGTGTCCTGCTTTAATAAATGATAGGTAGATAGTCCAACATATCTTTATGAAAATAATTCGTAAATATAGCAGAATGATCTTTCAACTCAACAACCTTCCCCAAATTACAGTGGCACAAATTATTCAAGAAATCCAATAATTTGCTGCTGCCAGGCAAAGTTGCTAGTTTCAATAATCTTTGTGGGTAAGGGAATACAATAATTTTCAATAATCCTCCAAATCTATAGTTATCAGCGGGCAGAGATAGCAACTGGAAACCAGAAGGAAGTCCTGCAAAGGGTTGTTTCAGATTACTGATGGCATCAGGGTGATTACCAGTATACATCTAGCACCTCCAAGACATTGTAATCCTTTCTCTACTTTTTGTGTTCCTAACAATTATCTGCTTGGGTCTGCCTGCAGAGAGAGAATGTTATTTGACATAAATGTATACTTTGAGGAGTTGCAGGTTTTGCGGGCCAAAGCAAAACTTTTGCAGCAAAAGGCAACAGGGTTGCCTTATCAATTTGTTTCAGGGTTATCATTTCCTGGAATTTATCCTGTTTCTACAGCTGTATGAAGCACATTCAGTTGGATTATCCCAAGTTCAAGCATATTTCATCCTCATTTGAATAAAATGAATTTTGCTTCAATAAGGTCCAGCGGAGTTGTACAAAGAATTTAGCAAGCTGGCAGTGATCTCTGCACCAGGTGCTGCTTCTCTGTTCTTTTTCTCTTACCACCTGCTCAATAATGAAGGGCAAAACCCCCAAATTTATACATTTCAAAAGTCCTGATAGAGCGTAGGAACTGCTTCTTTATAAATTTGCTGTTGCCACCAGTGTGAGTACTTAGGAAGCATTAATTTGCCAAGAGCAACTTTTCAGATTATTTGCACTTTGCTTTTTTGAATTGCTGCTTAATCAACAGTAGAATAAAAGTGATTCTCAGCATGTAAAATGTTGAAAATTCTTTACATGCACATTTTTTAAAAAATAATTGACCCTTTTCACCTCAAAGCAGGTTGTGCTTCTCAATGAATTCTTTTTATTTTTAGAAAGATGACAACTCTCTTTCGCATGTTCAGGAATATGTTTAAGGCCAAAGCCTAGGAGGGCAACCCACGGCCCATTGTGGCTTCCACGGGGCCACTTTTCCCCATGGCCTTCTACTGAACCATCTTTGGCTTACAGGAAAAAAATAATTTTCCTTGCACCATTAACTGGATGTTATGTCATGGCAACTTGACTTCTTTTCTTGTCTTAGAACTATTTCCCTGTTCATCCAAGCAGCTTCTTCAGTCTAAGAAAAAGTTGGCCAGGGAACCCGACATATGTCTTCCAGAATGGATTAATTTTTCATGTAACCTGACTATGCACCCTAGAAGATATACTGTATATGGGGTTCCTTGATCAAGTTTTTCTAAGGCTGAAGAAGCTGAAGAAGCTGCTTGGATGAGCAGTGAAATGTTTCTAAGACAACAACAACAACAAAAAAATCCAGTTGCCATTACTTAACTTTCAGACAACTCTACCTGAATGACTAAGAAACCTTCATCTACATACTGGTACCAATGAGTTTCCCCCTAATCATTCCTGTGCAGCTAATATCTCTATTTTTGTGCTTCTTAGCTACGCCAGGAACAAAGGTAAAAATATACCTCTACTAATGATTAATAGGCATCACAGTGACTGAAGCAGTGGTTTTGGCTGTATTGAGAAAATTATAGAGAGAATTTTGCTTCAGTGACCTGCTGATAATCCTAGATGAACCAAAGTTATCTCTGTTGGAATAGAAGTCAAGTAAAGAGGACCTTAGAAAATCCAGGTTTTAAAGGGATTTTCTTACTTCTTTTGGATGGATAGTAGACTGCTGCTCATCATCCAAATAAGGGAATTCTTGAAAGCTAGGAGCAGTATTGTTACTATGAACCCTGTTTTGAAAAATATCACAGCACCAAAGAGAGAAGTTTAAGTCTCACCAACACCCTACAGGCTCTGCAGATGGGGGGAAACTATATAGTTAGATTTGGGTCTGGGGACACCCATGTGTGCAGTGAGGAAGATTTTTTTCAGTGAAATGCATAAAAACTAGATGAAATATATCCTATAAAATAATAAAAATCATCTGTGCAGAACAAATGGTGTATTCAAGTGCATGATACAGTATAATTCAACAGAACATATTTAAAGCATATTCTTATTCGCATATTTAAATAGGCTTGAGCATGGACATAGTGACTCCTAGTGACCTCAGAACTATAAAAAGTAATGAGGTGTAAGTTTTAGCCTGTGAATAACAGAAAACAAATTCCTTCTCAGAGCTTAAGTTGGAACATCCATATTACTGAATTGGTATCAATAGATGAGACATAACTAATATCACTTCTCATTTGCATAATGGCTGAGATAGCAGCAACAGCTCCAGATGGCAGATAAGCACCTGGAGCCAAAAGGTTTTTCACTGAGATGTTGATGAACATATGCATATATAAATAGCATGTTTTAAGTACAAAGTATGATATAATGGCTACCTTTAACAATTAAGTCATAATTTAGCTCTTTAAATCTGCACATAGAAAGATTTTGGTTCAGTCAACATATGCAACTCTGTGATTCAGCTAGAAAGACTGGGAAATATCCTCAATAGCTGATTATAAAGGACTGAACTAGACACCAGTTGTTTGATTCAGTGAAATAAAGCATTGCGTGTTCAATTCCTAGTTATAGCTTGAGACTGGTTACCCTCAATTTTATAAATAATAGGAGAGCTCAACATACAGTAGATTATCTTATGAATTAGGTATGACATATGCTTACTTACGCAAATATTGGAATTCAAATCCACATCCTGTGTATTTATGAAATTTGCCAAGTTCAGTATTCTTGTAAAATATTCATTGAGTTTGATGTGTCAATTTAGGCTTGTTATCTCCCTATTAGACTGGAATGTGTTCTGAGAAGGAATGGGTTTTGATGTAGTCATGTTATGCTTCCCTCATGGTTTCTTTCTTTTAAAAAAAATCTATGTGGTTAGCAGCAGCAGAGTGAATATAAGGGCAATACTCAGTGACTGAGCAGCTATCACAGTCAAAGCAGTCATAAATCTCATCAGATGGATGAAGAATTGAGAATGAGAGAATGAGAGATTTATCCAAATCCAGAAGTTGAAATCCCAATATGAAATCTTTACATTTTATCTTGTATTCACCAGATTTGTTGTAGTATATGTTCTTTCCTAAATTCAGTCATTTTTCTCTGCCTTCATGAAGAGCCCTCAAAAGACATTTCACTTATTATACCAAAAACATTTAGGTAAAAACTCTTATTTTCTGTATTTTTGCCTACTTATTCTCTCTCTCTCTCTCCAGCCATCTGTCTAAAATACAGAATGCACAAACAGAAGATCAGTGAGCTAATTATTATCATCTGCATATTTACTGAAACAGTATGGTCATAACTTGAATTTGGAAGATCACCAACAGTATTATAGTAGATTGTAGCACTATAGCAAGCTATTCCCTTTCTCTTTCTTATTTTCTCAGAAGATTGTTTTTAAGATATCCAGCAATTATCTCACAATATTTTAACCTCATTTTCAATTACTTTTTCAACTATATGTTCCCACCAATTATTATTATGATTTATTACAAAGTCAGCTAGATGTTTAGATTGAATTTGGCATTTTTATTCCCCTATCAAGTCCTTTCCAAGGCCTGGGCTAGGCAAATGTAGTTCGATGGTGTTAAAGATATCATCATCACAGAATGTAAACTGTTCTAAGTAAAGTTGCCTTTACTTGGACTGATGATGATTTTGTCAATACTGACGGTATTCAATTCAAATCTTTTGGAATTGTACCCAGTGTGCCTATTACTATTGGTACTACCTTTACTTTCTTCTGCTACAGTTATTCTACTATTTGCACGCCTTTATATTTTGATTTTTTTCCTAGTTCTTCTATACTGGTATCTTCACATATTTCAAAGTCCACTATCCAGGCTTGTTTGTCTTTCTTATCAACAGTTTCAATCAGGAGATTATGAGTCCTAATCCTGTTTTAGGTACAAAGCCAGCTGGGTTATCTGGGCCACTCACTTGCTTTCAGCCCTAGGAGGGAGGTAACACTTCTAAAAAGCCTTGCCCAGAAAACTGCAGGGACTTGTCCAAGCAGTCTCCAAGAATGAGACACAATTGAATAGAAGTACAGCATCAACAATAATTAATAATAGAAAATTGAATAGTATCTGAAACTTGGTGTATTTATTTATTTATTTAACACATTTCTGAATTTCTATGAAGTAAAGCCTCCTATTGTGCTTAATAGCAGTATTTAAAGATGCCATCAAACAATGTAACATTCATATTCAATATATTTTAATGGATTTTTAAATACTTGATTATATTTTGAATCATTGCCCAAAATCCATAAAATGTAGAGCAGGCTTTAAATATTGTTAAATAATATTTCAAATACATTTAATTCAATCAGTTATCCTTTCTAGTCCTTCTTCTGCTTTTCCCTGCAAATTTGAATGTCAGATTTTGTGGGGATTTCTGGAGCAAAATCTAATATTTTATCATCATGTTCTTTAAAAAATGATCAAATAAAACAAAACATGCTGTACTAAAAGATAATTACATTATTCTATTAAAATATACAACATTCATGACTATCTTAAAAAGATAAATATGAAGGAATCAAACTTATTTTTTACTCAGTAAGATCTAGAGGTAAAGGTTATCTCAAATAAGGGACTGTTATTAATAATCAGTAATCTAACAAACTTATTTTTGGACCAAGCACCAGGTTTCAGATGCCAGCTTTAAATCTGGAGTGTTTTCATTTGAAGCATTTGAATCTCCTAATAAACTGATCCAAGCTTTGATTACTGAAGCAATATTTGCTTTTTTACTTAATGCGAATGCTAAAATACCCACTTTATCTCTCCCTGCAAATACTGTATATCTGCATAGACTGTCCAGTGTTACTGCCATCTCTATCTCTACCTATACTGGCCAAATAGTACAACTCTGCTGAAACAAGCTGCATTTCTTCTGTCCCACAATGCTTTCATCTTTTATTAATTTTAGTCTGTATGTTTTCATCCACCAATACATTACCCTAGACATCTCTATAAAATTTCCATTACTTCCTTAAGAATAGAATATGGAAAAGAGAGAAAGAGTATCTGCAAGTGATGACACTAACATTTGGTACCGCACATGGCTTTGTACAGTAATTTCATCTATACATTCCAGAACAAATTTAATGGTATCTGAAACAAAACGCCCTTAGCATTTACTTTGGGATTCTATGCACAAAATGAAACTGGCTCTATTATATGACAAGGTCCATAGCTACAGTACATCCTAAATAGACAGTCTTAAATGACCAATCTTTATGAAAAAGTTACATTCATACAGCATGGCACTTCCATTAATCATTCCCTTATTAGAACAATATTTATTATGGAAACAGAGGGCTCCACAAAGGATGCGGGTCAAAACATTTAAGATGACAACCCTGACTGTGCAATAGAAGTCCTGTCCTTTGTTTATGAATATCACACACACAACAAACCTGAAAAGGTGTAAAGCTTCTATTGCATGGTTGTAGCTGTTATCTTGACTTTTGGATCCCCTTCTGAGGATATCTCTGTTGGGAAATAGAAATATTTTTGCATCTATTGGAGTGGATCTAAATAAATTTTCTTCCAAGATTTATTGAGTTAAGATGCTTGTACCTTAATCTTCTTTAACAATAAAAAGAAAGGAAATATCTAGTATTAAATTAAATCATAAATACCAAGTTTAAAAAGAAGATCCTCAGGAATAGATATATATGGCCCATCTTTGATGGAATATTCAATCAATGTGTTCAAATAACAAAAATATATAGATTTTCTTATTTAATAGTGAATCTGTTCTAGTTTGTCCGAAGTCTCAGTGAATTCACCCTTCACTTGATTTCTGAGAATAAGCAGTGACGGAGATTAGGTTAGAATGAAATAATTTGCTTATCATAATGAGTATCTGCTGCATAGTTTAAGTAGGGATTTGCTTGTTTCCAATTATTCCTGCTGTCTTCCTAGTCCACCTTGTTGGAATAATTGTAAGAATTCTTGAAATTAAAATAATATCAATTTAATTCAGCTTTAAAAATAATAGTCTAGTTTTCAAGTGCTCTCAACAGACTGACCAATTGCAGCTGAATTTGGAATGTTCAGGAAATCAGCAAAAATCAAGAAACTTTCCCAGAGTAGGCATAGAAACTGCAGCAGCTAACAGAGAGAAACAGACTGTCATTTTCAATATGTTCTACAACTGTTCTTCCCATCAAAAAGAGACGGGGCTTCGATCACATGTCTTTTTCTTATCTCTCTCTACAGATGGACCTGCCTTCTTCCCAAGAAGTGAAGATTTTTCAGAAATTGGGGGGATGTTAAGAGAGCTAGTTTTCAACATATATTTGGCATATTTTATATTACATTGCTCTATAAACATTTTGAAATTGTATATTTCTGAGGCAAATGAAAAAATAATAATACAATCAGTAATGTATAAGGAATTTAAAAAACTTAAGACATTCTAACAAGGAAAGCTGCACAACACATAAAAAAAAAGATTCAGGAAGCAAACTTGTGACAAACTGAGTTTATGGTAGGTCTAGAACTGATGTTGTTCAGGAAAACACACTAATCACAACAGTTGTTGTTCAGTCGCTAAGTTGTATCTGACTTTTCATGACCCCATGGAGCACAGCACACCAGAACTTCCTGTCTTCCACTGTCTCCCAGTGTTTGGTCAAATTCATGTTCATTGCTTTGATGACACTATCTAACCGTCTCATCCTCTGCAGTCCACTTCTCCTTTTGCCTTCAATCTTTCCAGCATCACGGTCTTTTCCAATGAATCTTCTCTTCACATTGGATGGCCAAAGTATTTGAGCGTCAGCTTCAGTATCTATCCTTCCAAGTTTCAACAGTCAGGGTTGATTTCCTTAATCACAACAGTATAAAATGTTTATTTCCACTTTTTTTTTCATCCGTGACAACTTCCAGATAGGCAGACTTTGATTTCCAGAATTCTCCAGACAGAATGGTCATTGCTAAGAATTATGGGAGTTGTCAAAGTTGAGAAGCACTGTTCTACAACATTTTCATTAAAATAGGCTTAAAAAAATAAAAAAAACACTGACACATATAAAGGCACAAAAAGATGGCATGATTGAGAATAAGATAAAGTACAATCCTTGGTGATATAAAGCATAGAAAAAAATCTATATATCTTGCTATTGTTTTAGCTAAAATAGTCAAATAACTGTAATCATAATAAACTTTGCTTAGCTTAAATTAGATTTTGGCTTCTGCCCCCAGATTGTTCCACAGTGTGGAACACATCTGAAAATTGTTGGCAACATATAGTCATAAAATATTGGCTCTCTTACTTTAAAATTCAAACAACACAATCCAGTTCATTACAAGTATTTTTTAACATGCACGTTCAGAATGCTTTAATCTAGTAGTATAATGAGTTGAAGTTCTAAACCTTTCTAAACCAAGACATAGAGACACTCTCTTCTGATTCTCAGCACTACATCTCTGAATTATGAATTTCTAATTATGACTCTGCATAGTTGGTACACACACTTTTTGATTATTGCTTTTGGAGGAAGATGAAATAAGATGAAATGACAGAATGAAAGTTACCCTTCTTCTGGTTTGGTTATTTCAGGATACAAGCATTCACCCTCAATTGGCTAACTGATATAATTAGGATATATGTTCTGCATGGCAGAATTTCTTCCTCTAATTCTGATTTGGTTTTGTTATACCATTTATGATAGTATCAAGTCAAGAAGAGATTTCGTCACCCTGCCTTTTAAAGAGTGGAGGGAACATTCCCATTGCTTCTTAGGGATTATGAGATAGAAAGTCCTTTCTCACAATAGCAGAATTCTCGGACATTGTGGCATATTATTTTGGGAACATATGAAAACCAGAAAGTTTAAAGAAAAAATCATGAAAAAAACCATACAGAAATAAATGCTCATATGTATAAAATATTAATTTTCATCACTGCTCCAGTCATCACTCTATGTGAGTAATTTGATTCTTAGTGTAGGTTAGATTGGAAGTTTAAAAAATCCTGGAAGGAGACAAGTTCAGTTCTCCTTTCAATAAAATTACAGTCATACAAACATGAGGAGCTGAACAACTTGAAGGAGACTTAATTTCACTCAGAAATGGAGTTTAAGTCGAGATTATTGTTTGTTGTTTCATGTATATGTTGTCTTCTTCAAAATGTTCAGAATGTGATGTCAAGCATGTTGCCAGAAAAGTATCCCAGCAAAGGGATATAATGCAAATAATCAAGCATATAACAGTAATTAGCACAAATAATTTAAAAATGCTGCTGCTGACCACAAACCAGAAAATCAACTTGTTTTGTGTTAAAAGAAGAAATTCCATAGGGGGGATGTAATGCTTAACATGTCTTTTGTAATTCAGTTACAGAGGAGAAATTGTGGATTTCCACTTTGACATTCTTATGCAGAGATCAAGTAGGTTTGAGTCATTATGGAGTTTTGTTACGGTAACCACATGCTATATTTTATGTCAGCTCTGATCTCTGTTGACAGGGAGTTTTTGCTGTTTCAAACATCCACAATTATTTGATGGTAAAATGTTAAAGCAAAATGGGTTTGTGGTATCTCCTGGGATTATTGGAGAGAAATTCCATCTCCAATACTATGGAGCTTTCTCCCCCTTCTGCTTTTTACTTACATGCTATCCCAAACCACCTAATCAATTTTTCATTCACATACTCTCGTTCCAATGCAAGCAGATATGTATCAAAGTATCCTAAAAGTGACCAGCTAATTCATTGCTTCTGTGAAAGTGATCCAACAAAATGACTGTTGGGAATCTTCATCCTTTCATGATCATGAAGTTCTATTTTCTTTATAGCAACAAGAGAGGAAAATAAGGGATAACTTTGTAGCAATTACCATTGAATGCTATTTAGAGGCTCCTGTGAATGTGATTACCTAGAGCCAGACATCCTGGAGTGTGAAATCAAGGGGGCCTTAGGAAAAATTACTAACAACAAAGCTAGCAGAAGTGATAGTATTCCAGCTGAACTATTTAAAATCCTAAAAGTTGATGCACTCAATATGCCAGCACATTTGGAAAACTCAGTATTGGCCACAGGATTGGAAAAGGTCAGTTTACATTCCAATCCCAAATAAGGGCAATGCCATAGAATGTTCAAACTATCATACAATTGTATTCATTTCACATGCTTGCAAGCTTATGCTCACAATACCACAAACTAGGATTCAGAAGTATGTAACTCAAGAAGAACTACCAGAAGTACAAGATAGGTTTTGAAGAAGCAAAGAAACTAGAGTTCAAATTGCCAATATTCACTGGATTATGGAGAAAACAAGGGAGTTTCAGAAAAACATCTACTTCTGCTTCATTGAATATGCTAAAGCCTTTGATTGTGTGGATCACAATAAAATGTGGCAAATTTTTAAAATGATAAGAGTACCAGACCACCTTACCTATCTCCTGAGAAACTTGTATGCTGGTCAAGAAGCAACAATTAGAACCAGACAGAGAACAATGGATTGGTTC
>JANHZU010006002.1:15743-29512 GCA_032468055.1 Acrochordus granulatus | reverse complement strand
CCTCTTCTCCTTCTGCTCAGTAGTTTCATCCTCAATAATCTTTTCCCAATATACTCTTCAACCTTCCACAACACATGCCCAAACCATTGAAGACTCGCTTCTCTCACTTTATCACCAAACATTCCTACATATGCTGCACCTCTAATATACTCATTTCCAATATTCTCATTTCTTCTTCTAACCAGAACCCTGGCTCAGTTAAAGTCTTGAAAAGAAGGATTAGAAAATAATATATTTATTCACCACTTCCTATGCAGCAAGTGTTCTAGTACCTGTTCTCTGAATGGGAATATTGTTACCACATCATTCTTCATGCAAACAGAAACTTTGGAGTCAGCCTTGCAGGAGAGAGGCATAAATAATTTTCTTCCACCTAGTTCCAAAACTTTTGTCAAAAGGTTGCTTGCTTTGTCTCTCAGTTTGTCAGTTCTTTGCTATTAAAGTCTATTGATTTAGCAAATTGTGAATGAGGAACAGCATCTTCCTGTTTTACTTTCTGTATTGTTTGTAGTTTATTAAGCACAACTTCATGCCATACTGTTTTTGAATCAGTAGGAGGATTTTTTTCCTTTTTTAGAAAAAGCATTTGCATGAAAATTCATATGAAATTTTGTAGGCAGTATTCCACTTGTTCTTTGTTGTGCCAGCACTTTCCTTGCTATTTTTACAGGTAGTTTGCTAGAGACTGAGATGAGGTAAGAGAGTCTCTAGAAACTACTAACTCCATAGAGCTAGCTTCCTGGATGGTAACTGGATTAGAACTAATTCCTCCGACACCCAGAGGCTGTTTCTTTAAAGCTTTAATCTAGATCATATTCTCAGGCATAACTTCTATGTCTAAAGGCTGAGAGGCCTAAAAAAACTAAATTACAGGAAAGGATTCCATTGGGGTAACAGCAATTTCTGAATAAACCCTCACCCCAATAAAATTATTTCTTATAATCGAACACTTGAGTGCCTTTTATAATGGAGAATTTTGGATCAGATCATTCTAGACACCACTCCAACTCACCAAGAAAGTCTGAATTTTCCAGAAAAAGCAGAAAAAAAGATGTTAATCATCTTAATCTAATAGAAAGAAAGAGTCCGCACAACTTTTTTTTATGCAGTGTGATAAAGTCAAGGCAAGGTAAAGTAGGATGCTACAATGCTAAAATATATAGCCGATGCTCAACCTACCTGTCAGCTGTCTTCTTTTTATCTTTGGCTTCTTTTAAGGATCATTTAAGTGTTATGTTAACACCTGTAATTCTGTGCAATATTATGCTATAGGCTTAGGTCAGTGGGTCAGATCCATGATGAGGTTAGCTGGATGGGAAGGTCTTGCAACTCTGGAATATGGAGCCCTGAAAAGGTTGGCTTTAATGTGCAACTCTGTTCAGGAATAGCTTCCCCCACCTGATAATTGCATATCCACACTTGATGTATTCACATTAAGACTTTTACAACTTATCAGCCCTAGTGGTAGAGCCAAACAGTTTGTTAGGATTCAATTTTGCAACCAGTAATATAGCTGAGAAGATATAAAATTTAGAACCAGGTCCAACACAACATCAAAGCTTATTTTTAATATAACCGATATATTCTCAGTGTCTTTGAAGGTTGTCATGCATTTCATAGTTATCACTTTGGTGCCCCACATTCTACTTCTGTTGCTCTATCTATATAGCCTATCAGAGTTGGGTCAAAGGTTCTTTTGGATTCAGAAGTAATGATCACCTAATATGAATGCTTAAGCCTTTATTTCAAGGCAATATAAAAAAATAACATAACATGATATAATAATCAAAGAAATTCAAGAATACTGTACAATATAATATACCCCAAGACAGCAATCAAATAATATTAAAACATACTGAAAATATAAAAAGACAAAGAAAAAAATGTGCTATGTCTCTTCTGACAGTCAGAGAACATTACAGAGTTGATGGCAGATGGACCTCTTCAAAGCCAGCAAGCATGCAGCACCTTCCCAGTGAGGTTTTCATTAATCTTCCAACCCATGGGAATTTGGTCTAACTTATATAGCTGCTGAACCACCATAACTCACACCCATTTTAAATGCTCTTATTTATTTGATATTTGCCAAGGACAATTTCATCTTACCTTATGTTTTGAATGCTTTGTTTAATGCCTTGTTGAATTCTGCCAAAAAAGAGTATTTATGTCAGATGGCAATGCCACCTTTTCAGGGTTAAGAAATATTTGTTTATGTCAGGTAGTGATGAGACATTTCAGAGTTAAGAAATATCTGTTTCAAAGTTTTTGGATTGAGAATGAGAAATATTATCCTATTCCATACACATGTCCTATCAAGGACAAGGTGAAACAAAGCATAATCAAAGTATAACCTTTTATTGAGTACAACAAATGCTTGCTTAATTTTCTATTACATCCTCAATGATTACACAGTAATATAGAGTTTTATATACTATGCAATAGTCAGTTTTGTGTAGTGGTTAAGGCATCGGGCTAGAAGCTAGGAGATTGAGTTCTAGTCCAGCCTTGGGCATGAAACCAGCTAGGTGACCTTGGGCCAGTCAGTCTCCCTCAGCCCTAGGAAGGAGGCAGTGACAAACCATCTCTGAAAAACTGTGCCAAGAAAACTGCAGGGACTCGCCCAGGCAGTCTTTGTGAATGATTAAATAGAAGGAGATATGTGTGTGTATAATATGTATGTGTGTATATATTACTAAGAGAAAGAGGGTACATACCACTATCTTTCCGATATCCTGATGAAACCATCAGTACTACAGTACTAAATTAGTAATGCTTATCAAAATACAGTTTGTTGTACCTATCCTTATGTATTCAGAACCATGGTCCAACTTGCTCATCCAGGATTCTGAACAAATTGCTAGTAAAGGGAGAGAATCAGTAGTCATTTTGAAAAGATACAAAATCTTGATATTATTTCTGATAGAAGAATGATCCTTATCAATAATGCAAAGCTGAAAGCAATAATACTAATGGCATTATTATTAAAGAGCCTGAGCAAAAATCAAACTACTTCAATGGAGTCTATTGCCAACATTCCCAGTGAGAACAAAGCAATTAGTGAAACCTGTAGGAGGAAAACCATGAAATACACCATTAATGAACATATCATTCACAGCTGATGCTGTGCTTATCGTGGTCCCCCATTAATCCTGAAAAATATAACAAACCTTTTTGCCTCCCCTTCTGCTTGTCACCTGCTTGTCATCTCTGGCCTAGGAGATAGTTAAGCAGCAGTCAGACTTCATCCATTCCAGAGTAGCTGGTGCATAAGGATTCAGTTACTGAACCATCAAAACTCAAAGGAAAACTCTTGAAAAAGTTGTAATTCATGAAAAAAATCTAGTCTCTTGCTAAGATAAATAAAAATATGTTATCTAAAATTAATAACCATGAATAAATAATGGAGGATGCAATATTAAAAAAATTATTTTAGGACTACAGTCAGTGGCAACAATCAACTAATCGAAGCATCACCCAGAAAAACAGGTAAGATGTAGTTTGTTGATTTTCTCCCTCAGCCTTCCTCCAGCAATCAACTCAATATATTATGTTGATTTGTTAATCTAGATATGAGCATTTTGTGTCATTGTATAAAAGAGTTAGATTTTGCAACTTCCTCCCACCTTTCTATGTTTATCACAGCTCTTAGAGAGATATGAATTCACAATGAAATCAGCCTGAGCACTGAAGCATTAATTAGACTTCACTGTGCTGGTTGTCAAAAAATAAACACAATTTATAGGTCAATTTGAAGTCATTTTCTGTTAGTGTTTGTATATTGCTCCCCTCCACTTTTCTGTCACAAAAAAAATCTTATTCTTTTTCATAACATGTACCATAGCAGAAGGGAAGCTACTTTCATAAAGTTTTCTCTACAGAAGTATGTGTGGGTAAGGCAAAATGTGGAAGTGGTTTGTGGAGGTACTTAATATAACACCGTCACTTCCCATCATAAAGAAGTCAATTTCTTAGATGTGTCTTGTGGTCTCTGAGTTTCTTAGTTGAGCTCTCTATTCTATATAAAGTAATGACACAAAGCACTTTACAAGTGGGACTGAAACTGACCTGAATGGTTCACTGATTGAACAGCTTACTGCTTTTTAATTCCTTTTCTTTCCTGTAACTTTTAAAACATTATCTCCTTCCTTCTTCATGTTTAGTGCTTTCTTTTATGTAACATATACATGAAGCCACCAGTGAGATCACCCAATGGTTTGTGATGAGGTATCATTATACTGATAAGACCCAGCTTTATATCTCCAATCCAACTCATCTAAGCAATACTGTGAAAGTACTATTTTGATGGCTGGAGGATAGTGGAGTCTGGATAGGGTGCAAGAGGCTTTAGCTCAACCCAAGCAAGATCAATGACTCTCAAATTTTGAATCTCCTGGTCCTGAGATATTCCATTTTTGGTTCCATGTGCAGTTCAAGGATCTTCCTGGACTTATGGCTCCTGCTCAAGGCTTTTGCATAGCTTCAAGGTATATATCAGTCACAGTAATTTCAGGACCCAGGGGCCTTGCCCTTGATGACCTCCAGACTGGCAACTGCAAAACACTGTACATGGGGCTGTCCTTAAAGAGCATTCAGAAGCTTCAGGTGGTGCAGAATACTGTATTGTAGGCAATTTATTAGCATGAGTTATTTAATAGTGCATATGGTGCCACTTCTCCACAAGCTGCATTGGCTCCCAATGTGCTTCTGAATGAAATTCAAGAAGTTCGTGATCACCTTTAAATCTCCTCATGGCTTGGGATTTAGTTACTTAGAGGATTGTCTTGCCCCAGTTGTTTCTACCTATCCTACTTAATGTTCTTGGTATCATTAGCAAAGTGTATCAGCTGGCAGGGCCTAGAAGAAATACCTTTCCTGCCATGGCACTATCCTTTGGAATATCATTCCCTCTGAAATTAGGTTAGCCCCAATTCTGCAGGCCTTTCTCAAGACCTGAAAACTTGGTTTTGTGCCCAAGCCTAGGGTGCTGGGTGTGGGACACAGCCTAAAATTTGTTGGTGATTATTTTGTGATGCTTGTCTGCTATGTGTTTTTATGTTTATATTATATATTTGCATCTGTTTTATTGTAATCTGCCAAGAGTCACATTTGTGAAATGGGTGGCTATATTAATCAAGTAAATAAATAAATAAAATAGTAACAGTTGCATAGTTTATTGAGTTTTGCTATGTCACAATGGAGGACCCACTTTAATTTTGGAATTTGCTTTTTCTAAAACATTCAATCTGTATGAAAACAGAAATCAGCTTATGAAAACTAAAGCATCTCTTATAAGAAAGGCAGATACTGCACACAGTCCAAGTACCAGGGAAGAACAATTCAAGGTTCTTAAGTGGAAATGAATACAGAGATATATTTGCATCTCTCCCATAGCATTTACATAAATTTATTACATTGGAAATAATGTAAAGGAAATAATTTAGATTTGTTTTATCAACTGATCTTAAGTTTTTTCTTTGTTTTTCTGTATTAAGAATATGGGTGGAGATTTGGGAAGAATACAGTTCCAGTGGATCTACAGATGCCCCCTGCTCAAATCTTCTTGCCCTTACTCCCCAACATTTGATTCCTTCCTTCTTAGCTTCCAGCTTTCTCTCACTCATTCTCTCTGATCTTGAGAGGGAAACCTTGATTAATCCCATAGCCTCTAGGTTGAGTCCTCAGAACTCAGCTCTCTGATTATAGCTTTAAATATTCTGTTCTATTAGTTTGATTAAGATGAGGGAGATGAACTCATTATGAACATCACTTGATGCCCTTAAGTCAAACAATTCAAGCTGACTACATTCATGCATTTCTCTTGGAAATGATACAGAAATGATTTGCCATTCTGGGCAACTTTTTGTGACTTTTGGGATTTTTTGTGACTTTCCAGTCCGAACTACACCCTGGGATTTCAAGACAGTGCCCCATCCAAGTACCAGTTTTTGAGATGAATGACCCCAGGTTGGATACATGCTGCATTCTGCTATATTGTATGACTCAGGGTGGTCAAAGGAAATAAATAGTTGCAAGCTTTCCTATACAGATGATGTTATTTTTCACTCTAGTCCACACTGAGACTACAATTCCAGTGTGGTTTGGAAATAAATTGCTGTGGATTATGATTTGATTCAAAAAATCATGTTCTAGCCTTATAAGAAAATTATATTCTGACATTCTGAACTATATGCTGAAGATGTTTCTCTAGGTTTGTTTTTGGGGATTATTTTTCCCCTTTTTCTTTTAAATGGATCTGTGTATGTGTGTGCCTTCAAGTCAACACTAGCTCCTGGCAAATCCAATGACAAATCCTTGCAGTTTTTTTGGTAAAATTTTGGAAGTGACTTATCGTTGCTTGACTTTTGAAGGCTGAGAGACAGTGACAACATATTTTGCCAAAGTATCTGGGAAACTTTGGAGGTTTGGGCTAAAATTAGTTTTCTGGGGCTACCCTAGTGTCCATGGGTCTCAATCACAAATTGTCATGAGGGCCACATGAGGACTGATTAGCAAGAACCCTTTTCATACATATACAGAAGTTTCAACAGTACTGAGTAAAAAATGAAGAGTACCATTGCATGCATTAAACATACACTTATTAAATAAAAAAGTTATCACAAACATATGCTTCTTCCTGCCTTTGTATAGGAAGGAGTATTTGGACCTTAATGTCCTTGAAAATAAGAGTACAGGGATAGCTGATTGAGAATATTATAGCCCAATAGTTTGGGGTGAGGTACCATCAGTATGCTAACGATATCCAGCTTTATATCTCCACCCCAGGCTGTCTGAGTGATGCTGTGGATGTCCTGTCCCAGTGCCTAGAGGCTGTAAGGACCTGGATGGAGCATCATGGGCTTTGGCTCAACTCAAGCAAGACAAGGGTAGCTTTAGGTACTTAAGCTTTCCAAAGTCAAGGTTTTTGCACTGCTGGTCCTGGGTGGGGTGGCACTGCCCCAGATGGACATATAATCTGGGAGTCCTCTTGAATCCACAGCTCCTGCCACAAGAGCAGGTGGCAGCTATAGATAACAGGGCCTTTGTGCATTTTCAGGTTGTGCTGTAGTTGAGCTTATACCTGGATTGGGAGGCTCTGCTCAAAGTCACTCATACACTTGTGATCTCTTGTCTGGATTACTGCAACATGTTCTACATAGGACTTCTCTTCAGGAGCATTTGGAAGCTTTACCTGGTGCAGAATGCAGAGTACAGGCAGTAAATGGTGTCAAATATTCAACTCATATAATAACACTGCTTTGTGAATTGCATTGGTTGCAAGTGTGTTTCTGAATGCAATTCAAGGTGCTAATTAAAGCCTTTCATGGCTTGGGGTTGTCTTTTCCCAGCTGTCCCTACTTGTCAATTTGATCCAGCAAGTTGGGCATGCTACAGATTCCATCAGCCAAGGAATGTCAGCTGATGAGGATTAAGATGTATGCATTCTCTTAATAGCTCCTGCCATTGGAACTGTTGGCCTTTCATAAGGCCTTAAAGACATGGTGATATGCCTGGGCCCCATTTCCTGGTTATTAACATCTATGCTTATGATTTTCCTCAACTGCTATATGTATTTTTTTGTAATGCGTTTGTATTTAGTTTCAGTGGATTTATGATTGATTGCCTTCCAGAATCACTTGTTTGAGATGGGTGACTATAGAAACTGAATGAGTGAATGAACCAAAATCAATCAATCAATCAATGAAATAGCACAAAATATATTTAGGCAATAACAATCCCAAAAACAGAAGATTAAAATGGAATGACAAAAGATTCAGAAAACTTTCAGGATAGTTTTTTATGTAATTCCTGTATTGCTAATACACAAAATTGGGTCCTATACATAACTTGCATGAAAAAACTTAACCTGAGCTAATATTTCTAGATAAACTATTGTTTTAATCCTCTACTAGCTCCTTTAATCATTGGCTGACTGTATTTCATGTTTGTACAAGCAGGCAAATTGCATATTAAAAATAGATGCATATGACAATTACTGAAAATTGAAAAGGCTTTGTTATTAAAAGCACCTTCAATGAACAAAATCCCAACCATGCTGACAAATGGCACTTTGGACTTGCCATCCCAATCCAGCAATACAAGGAACTCCATAAGCTTCATTTATTCTCATCTGTTCTCTTGCTTCTTTCTCTCACATACAACATGAGAGTGATTGCCGGAAGTAGGCTAGGTCTATCACAATCTTGCCAGGTGCTAAGATCCTCTCAGCATCTACAGCAGTTCCATGCTTGAATGAGTTGACTTTATTTCTTGCCATTGAGTTATCATCACAACTCAGACTATCTACCCTTTCTCCTGCCCCCTCTAGGTGCAGATATCTTCTTGTCACCTTACAACACAAATAAGGAGGTTATATGGTATGGCAGTGGGAAAGGCCCAAACTGTTGATGACACTTCAGTGTAGGTACCTCTTGGCTTGTCCCACTTAAATGCAGAGCCACACTTTCTTCTAGCAGTCTAATTGAACTCATCAGTCTACTGGCTTACTTTGCTCCTTCTATATATGTACCCAAAATATTCCAGAGGACTATACAAAGACTATGACTACAAATTTGAGGTCCCTGTCTTTGTTTTTGTTCCAGAAAAAGGAGCAGAAAGTTAATGCATTATTCCATGTTCACAAAACACAGCTGAAGAGGTTAGTTTAGCCCAGACAACCTTAAAACTGATTAAAGCTACAAGTAATTCCCTCAACCTCAATGTTCAAGGAAGATGTTTTATCTAAATAAACCAACAACTGGTTCTAAAAGTAATCATGTTAGCTTTCCACAATTAAAATTATTTTGATAAGAGTTAATAGTTGGAACATACCAACTAGTCTTTAAAAAGCTGTATTGTTGGAGAAGGAAGGGTGAAGTCAGGGGTTAAGAGGGGGATCGGCCTTGAGTCACTACACATGAACAAATGCCAAACCTCCAACCCCTTATGAGGACTGTTAGCCTTATCTTGGGAGTACAGGAGTTCAGCAGGCAGTTGGAGAAATTATTGTGATCCTGTACATCAGTAAATCTATTAGCTAGAAATGCACTGATTAAGCCTAATTCTTCACATCTAATATGTATTATTTCAAAAAAGATTTAAAAAAAACTATAAGGATTCACAGCAACACTAATAAAACAAGGGTTTTCAAAGTTTGCAATGTCAAAAACCTTAAAATTTAAGATAGGACTGATCTATTTTATCACCCTGATATCACAAATTCTAAATCAATTTAACCAAAGTTATACTGAAAACTCTTGAGAAATGCAATAGTGCTGGAATGTAAAAATAATAGAAAAATCCATATAAATATTTATTTGAGCTGCTTTGTTCAGAGAACTGAAGATATAAGCAACAAATGGCATGATATCACTCATCAGTATGGATGATGAAACTATGAATGCTTAGAAATTTTTCCCCTCAATTTAAGCCCCCTTCCCCTCCCCTCTTTTTGAATATTTTGACAAGGTACACAGTTTGATAATTACAACAATTTTGAAGGCTTAACTAGTTGAGGGGCATCAGTTACAATCCTAAATTTACTGGCCATGCATCTGATTATAACAGGGTTGATGTCATACAGTTTTGTGCCCAGAGTCCTATCAAACTAAATAAGCATATACACATAGGAAAAATTAAGAAAAAATGTCAACCCTAAATCACAATTATGTACATCAGGTTTTATTAAACTTACTCAACTCCAGTGTTTTCAATACAATTACTGTGAGAGATAAGCCTGCTTTTTTTTTTTTTTGGTGGTCTGCCTTGACAAGCAGAAAAATATGGAATGTAGTTGGGGCTTGGCAGATGGACTCCAGGCACTATTTCCTGCTCTGTTTAGTTAAGCCACTTCTCCAAGCAGAACAGGAAATTTGTGAGGGTTTGGCTTAGCTGTAATACATACGACAGCTTAAAAATTAGTTCTCATGAAGATAACAGCCTTGGGATTAAGTGGTTAAGGGGCTGAACTTGGCTGGAATGATCCAGGTTCAAGTTCCCACTAGCCCTCCAGCTCACTGACTAACTTAAGGGGAATCATATTCTCTCAACCCAGTCTACTTTACAAAATTATTTGGGAGGTAAAATTAAAAGAGACCTCCTTGAGTAATCAAAAATATAAATTTCAGATTTATATCCTGAGGTTAAAAATGCAATTAGTTACAATCTGACATTCAGGCTCCAGATACATATTGGCAGGCTAATAGTTTCTACAACTCCCTAGCATTAGCACTTTACATAATAGAAACTTTCTGGACAGAAGAAAAAAATGAGAGCCTGGAGGCCTACTTGGATTTAAAAGGACAGTGAGTGGTTATTTCACTGTGAATCAGAAGTCAAACCCTTAAGAAAGGGGAAATGAAATATAAAGGCAAGGTAAAAATCAAATAAATAATATGAATGAAGAAGAGACAAAGACTAAGAAAGGAAGAAATGGAAGTAAGATCTGTGAACGAAGGGAACTAAGCAAATGCTCACAGCATCTGTATGTGTTCTTTTCTTTTTACAGGCAAGCCAGCATGGTATTTATTTATAGAGATTAAGATACTATTACATCATTTCCTCCTAAAAACAATATTGACAGGAGTACAAATTTGTCTACAGAAGAAAATAGACTCCTTTCTAAAAATGCATGGTTGTTGTTCAGTCGCTCAGTCATGTCCGATTCATTGCGAACCTGTGACGGCAGCATGCCAGGCTTCCCTGTCCTGCACATGTCTACAATGTTATCTAACCATCTCATTCTCTGCTGTCTCCTTCAATGTTTCCCAGCATCACAGTATTTTCTAATGAGTCCTCAATAGCTGGCCAAAATATTTGAGCTTCAGCTTCAGTATATGTTCCCTCCAATGAGCAATCAAGGTTGATTGCTTGTAGGATTGATTGGCTTGATCTTCTTGACACTCAGCCTTCTTTATGGTCCAACTCTCACAGTCATACATTATTATTGGGAAAACCGTAGCTTTGACTATGCGAACCTTTGTCAGCAAGGTGATGTCTCTGCTTTTTAATATGCTGTCTGTGCTTGCCATAGTTTTCCTTCCAAGGAGCAAGTGTTTATTTAATTCTGTGGCTGCAGTCATCATCCACAGTGAACTTGGAGACCAAGAAGGTAAATATGTTATTGCTTCTATTTCCTCCTCTTCTATTTGCCAGGAAGTGATGAGATAGATGCCATGATCTTAGTTTCTTTAATAGTGAATTTCAAGCCAGCTTTTGCACTCTTCTCTTTCACACTCATCAAGAGACTCTTTAGCTCCTCTTCACTTTCTGCCATTAGAGTGGTGTCGTCCGCATATCTGAGGTTGTTGATATTTCTCCCGGCAATCTTAATTCCAGCTGGTGATTCATCCAGTCCAGCATTTCGCATGATGTACTATTCATCTATTTGTATTTGCATGCTTTTGAACTGCTAGGTTGGCAGGAGCTGGTGTAATGGGAGCTCACCCTGTTGCACAGTGCCTGGGTCTCAAACTCAGATAGCTGACCTTCCGTCTGACAAGCCCAGCATCCTAACTTCTTGGCCATCCAAAGTTGCTTATTACTTCTTTTCTCTCCTGCTGGTTTTGTGATAATCATGCAGACTGATCTTGTATTGCAAATAATTTTAAATTTGAAATTGTAGGTATTCGTGCACAAAGGTTCTCCAAACTAGACTAATTCAGATGCATTTGAATTGATGGCATCCCACACAAAACCTAAAAGCAATTATAAAATCCTCTATTTGGTCCCAATGTTGGGTTCTCAGATTAAGAGCTGCCTGAACAAGTTAATGAAATAGACAGCTCTGAAAAGCGTCCACATTCAATTGCTGAGAGCAGGACTGGCAGAGCAATACATACAACATTTTGGTCACAGATAGAGGACCAGCATGGCTTGAGAGGAGAGAGATAAGGGAGACTGAACAAGTCTCAAATTTATATGATTAGGAACTTGACTGATTTTTCCCCAGGTACTCTCAAGAACTGGCTGCTATGGTCCACCTCAGTGCTACTCCTGAAGTCTCCCTTGCTGACTCACCAGTGAAGATTTATGCCTCTGGCCTGGCCCCCTCACAGACTGTGACTTTGTATGCCTCACTGACAGATGAAAGGGGAGTGAAGTTTATAGCCAGAGCCTTTTACCAAGCCAATCAGAATGGAGAAGTGGATGTGGCACAGGCCTCTGCTCTGGGAGGCAATTACACAGGTGTGTGGCCCATGGGCCTCTTCTACACTCTAAAGGCTGAGAAGATGTTCCACAGGCTGATCAAACGTGATGTGACAGGCAGCCCTTTCTATGTTCAAATTAGCCTCTTTAACTCTGCTGTGATTCTGCCCCTGCCCACGGATGAACCACTGGCTACTTGCACCGTGGAACGATGGTATGCAGCCCCTGGAGTAGAACGCATCCTAATTAAGACTGGCCGGGTCCGTGGAGCCCTCTTCTTGCCTCCAGGTAAGAAAATGGAATTCTTTATCTTCTCCCACTTCTTCTTCTTGCTCCACTCACTTGCTTGCAATGGATGGTGCCTCCAAATATATACCTCCTTGTACTTTTGCCTATCCTTTTCTCAGAAGAGGATATCCATTCCATCAGAAGAAACATAGTCAGAGAACACTTACTGCCTTGAAAGGAATTCATATTTCGGAGACCTCTCAGAAAGAACCACCTTACTCAGAAACTGCTGGTTTCTTTTTACCACTGTTCTAAGAGAGTGTGCTGACATACTGCACATGTGTTTGGTATGCCAGCTGTACAGTGGTGGATAGGACAGTGCTCCAGAGGGTCATTAACACTGCCCAGAAAATAATGGGTTGTCTCTTTCCCTCTCTGAAACAGCTGTATAGTTCCCGCTGCCTTATGAAAGCTCAGAATATAGTTAAAGATATATTCCACCTTGGATATCATCTGTTTGAACTGCTGCCTTCAGGCAGGACACATAGGGAAATTAAGACAAGGACAAATAGGCTAAAAAAATAGGGGTTTTTTTCAAAAACAATAGTTACATTTAATGATTCTATGGCTTGATTGTGGATGGTGTTATGGGATCGTGCAACATGTAAAATGTCATGAGTGTGTTGGGGATTTTATCGTATTCTTTATGGTTTTAAATGGTTTAAATGTTTTTAAGGTTCCTATTTTATGGTTTATAAAAATATGAGAAGTAAATTACAGAAATCCATACCGGCTCAGTCGTCACCCAGGTTAACAACGACCACACTAAATGTTATTAGGGTTCCTGGACATCTAGTGAAAAATGGGCTACAGGACTCCACTGGAGAAGGAAATAGCAAGCCGCTCCAGTATCCCTGCCAAGAAAACCCCATGGACAGCAACAAAAGCTAAAAGATAGGATGCCAGAAGAGGAGCCTCTCACATCAGAAGGAATTACAAGAAGTTCCAGAAAGAGTGAAATGGCTGGGCCAAAGCTGAAAGGATGTTCAGCTGTGGATGTGACTAGAGGTGAAAGGGAAGGTACGATGCTGCAAAAAACAGTATTGCATAGGAACCTGGAAGGTAAGATCTATGAATCAAGGTAAGCTGGATGTGGTCAAACATGAGATGGCGAGATTGAAAATAGACATCTTAGGAATCAGTGAACTAAAATGGACAGGAATGGGAGGATTTAATGCAGATGACCAATACATCTACTACTGTGGACAAGAATCCCTGAGAAGAAATGGAGTAGCCATCATAGTCAATAAAAGAGTGGGCAAAGCAGTTCTGGGATACAATCTCCAAAACGACAGAATGATCTCAGTTCGAATCCAAGGCAAACCTTTCAACATCAC